>VKOC01018147.1:0-25359 GCA_009364415.1 Spea multiplicata
AATGACTTCAGTGTAACTCTTTATGTCATCACTAGAAAAGTGTTTGGCATCACACAATCACACATTTTCCTCACAGAATGCTTTCCAAGTGCATTGTATAGAAACACTTAAGTGTTCCTTATATTACTTTTCTACCAAAGTGATAAGCGGGATATATCGCTGTCATGGTATATTTTATAATGTGACATTTTGTCACTCCTGTTAAAAGGACCAGCGCCTTATGCACTTGTTTACATTACAAACGTCATACCCGTGGGAATTATGTAAAGTGCTGCTTAGTCAGTGACCAACAGGCACAATACTTAAGGGTCTAACCGCTGAGGATAATTTTTTTCTAAATATCAAATCATAACGTTGAGCAGCATCTCAATTACGAGGCTGTAACACGTTTCGCTGCAAAGTGATGACGAAAGGGTTAAGTACGCATAGCCAGATCCTGGCAGTGCCGAGTGTGCCCGACTCTTGACCCCAGCTCTTCCGGATTAACTCGTAGTCCGTATTAAAGCCTGCAAAGGGCCACATATTCCCATCCCGGAAGTGGACCTTAGGCTCCCTTCCATTTCCTCCCGTTCTTACCTTACAGTTCTCCGTTTCTTTATTTACTTCACAGAAGCTTACAGGAGCCAGACCCGGAAGATAAAATGCGGCGCACCAGTCCGTACAGAGCAGTGTCAGAAGAATGAATAACCGTCTCCTCTCTGTCATATTAACCTCCATTCTCCGAAATGAGGACACCGGACACACTGCGAGTCAGATGATGGCAGCTACACGGTGACGCCTACCCGCTGCTAAGGGTTTCGGGCTAGATTGTGGGTGATGTCATCACGTTGCGTGCTCGCCCACGGCTCTAGGAGTGGAGACGCGCTCTGTATTCCCTTCCTGGGTAGAATCTTATGATATACATGCGGCCGTTTGAATAAATGTATTAGTATCTGTATTAGTCAAGAGTCTGCAACACTGACAGGGGCTTAAGGAGAAACCACGGGGCCTGACTTCACCAAGCAACCCACAAACAGCTTGCCAGTGCCATCTTTGTCCCTCAAACAGTTTGGCAGTGGCCATAAACAGCCTGACATATATGTGCAAATGCCATACAGTAACATACACTATATGCACACGCTAACACAACACTCATATACATGTACAAACATATGTACTTACACACAGTAACATATTTTGGAATACTTGCACACTTACATACAGTATCTACACACACTGTATCATACACACAGACTAAAATATTTATTTAAAACCATGCGCTCAAGAAGAGGTGCTGCGCCCTCAAAGTCCTTACACGCAATGTCTGAGCATGCCGCAGCACCGGACTAGTTGGGGGGGGTAGAGTTTGATGGAACTTGGGCTAGGGGCCCACAAGGGCCTCCTTTATACCAGTGTCTCTACGACTGCAAGGTCACGTGACGTGCATTACATGACCCGGCGGTAGCGGAGACACTGCGGCCAAGCCCTGGGCCTCGACTCCCTGCTCTCTCGGGGCCTGTTACACTTGTACCAGTTTTACCCCCTGATGGCGGCCCTGTGCAATAATATCTATGCATAAGCATAGACAAGCCACATATTATGCCAAAAAACAGCAAAATGTATCTTTACTTTGCAACAATTGCCAGCAGCACGTCTGGTGTTACCCCGTCTAAAGAATACGGGACACACAACAGCACTAAACAATGGCTTTACTGCATTCACAACACCTATACAAAACAATGCAACATTCACCCGCTTCAAGTAACATAAACCTACTTAACACGCAGTGCTGCGGATCCTACTAACAATACGAGTCTGACGCCTACAGAAAAAAAGAGCTGGAAAAAAGGTGGCAGTTCCCCTTTAATTGCCATCTAGGGGCAAAAGGGACACCATGAAAACTTAAGGGGACCCCACATCTCATGAATCACACACAGTGCATATGATGGGTGGCGTGCCCCTTTAAATTTCTGCCAGGGTTTAATAAAACCCCGCACAAATGGTTTCCACAAAATGGGAGTTTTCCTAGCCAGAGACTGGCTGCTTTTACCCCCTAACCTCGGAAAGGCAAGGCAATATATATATGATCCCGAAAGCTACTATTAAAATAAAACGTTAATTGAAATTGGACTATACATTAAAAATACGATCTCAACATTCAATCTGATCATTACGAAACGGTATTTGCTAATTCCCCGCCAGAAAGACGGCGACATTGAAGGGCGGGGCACAGCCCGGAGAGAGCGATGTGTTCGGACGGGTCATATGACTACGTGGCTTCATTACCATTCGTCTGTTCTTACATCCGGGCATAGCGGCCTCGTTTTGACACAGTGACGTCACGCCTATTTAAGTTATCCGCATTCTTTGTTTGCGGTCATTTTTATTGCGTGTCGGAGGTCTGTTGTTTGGTGTGTCAGGTAAGGGCCGATTATTTGCGTGTTTCGGTTTATGTTTGTAGCGGAAAGGGGTTAGCTGCGGGTGTAATGTTAAGTTGTGGGTACTTGAGTCTGTAGGCACCTCGCTGAAGTTTAGGTAGCAGTAGTAGCCGTCGTCGTCTTTTGGTGCGAGGAATCGACGCCATTTTGACGAGAGCGTGGTGCCTAAAGATTACCGACGAGCTCCATGCATTTTAAAAAGATTAGCCCTAAATCTTATCCCTGCTGCGTGTGGGGGTCACTGGTGCTCCCCTCGGAATGTTATTTGTGAGTTTTGCGTCCGGGCGCTTCGTGAGGTAACTTCATATAGTGTAGAGACCTGGGTTTTATTTTTTTCTTTCATTTGTTCTGTATTGTCTGTAATCTTAAAACTCCATGACAGACCCTGCCGCTCCGGCCCGTGCATGCTGTGTGTAGACACCATTCCATGCTCCTCGCCGGCCGCCATTTTGTGGCTGGGGTGTTGCCATTAACCTTGCTGTGATAGTGTAATTTTTATCAGCCCTAGTTAGCTTCTTTTGAGACTTAAGTTTCGATAATTAGTCCTTTTAGTTTCTGAATGAAATGAAACGGATTTTTCTCGAAACTTTGCCGGTAAAAGTCGATGCTCTATTAGTGTTATGTGGCAACACTAAATATTGCCGGAAGCCTTCGATCTCAGGCCCTTTTTATTATGAAGTTTAAAATGAACAATTGCGTAAAGTTCTATGTAAGGAGCAGTTGCCTAGGAAACAAGTCGACTGCCCTTGGGCTTTGTTAGGGTTTGCTATAGGCCTTCTTCTTGTACACGTGGCCCATCTGCTGGTAGCCTCGGGGAAACAGACGTCTGAGCCCAAATGATGGAGCCCTTATACAGATATCTTTGCATTATTGGTCTAGTATCAGAATGGCTTTGTTTTAGCTTAATCCATGGAATGAATTTACTGTGATTATGATCAAGCACTGGAGCTCTGAGGTGGGCGAAGGTTCTAGCCAAATCCTATGCCTAGTATTGGAGAATAGATCTGGGGCCGAATGTATGCGAAGTGTGCTTTATAGGCCATGCTCGGCATGCGGATTGCAGCTGTTACTGATCGCTTGCTTTTGTTTCAGGTATACCGTTTCATAATGGTGGAAGCAGACCGCCCAGGCAAGCTCTTCATCGGTGGCTTGAACACCGAGACGAATGAGAAGGCCTTGGAAGCAGTGTTCAGTAAATATGGGCGCATCGTAGAAGGTACGTTTATTTGTCAGACTCCGTTCGTTTGTTCAAAAGCGGTGATGAACACTTGGCATTGATCAAGTCTTGAACTGATAAAAGCCAAATTGTCCTCTAAGAAGTTCTGAGCTTTTGTCATAGAATGGCTGTGGCATGGTGTCACTGAGAATATTGAGCACTAATTTATAACAGTCTATCCTTATTTTAGTTCTGCTAATGAAAGATCGTGAAACTAACAAGTCCAGGGGGTTTGCATTTGTCACATTTGAGAGTCCAGGAGATGCAAAAGACGCCGCAAGGGAGCTGAATGGGAAGGTATGCTAATGTCTTGTGATTGGAAAGTGTTATATTAAAGGCTAGCTTCACTTTAAATGGGCACTATCATATGTACACCAATGTATATGGTAGGTAAGTGACCCCTTTAATACTTAATACTTAATACCCTGTGTAGAGATTCTGTATATTCCCCCATACGTTTGCCTTACCTGGTTTTAAACCTCGATGACTGGAATTGTACTTTATTTACTATAAATGATTTGTATTTTCGGCTTTGACTTCATGGTGTCTTAAAAAGGACTGAAACAAACAAGAGCTTAACCTGCCCTGTAGAATGCTTTGTTAAAATTTCTTCAATTTCCTTAAGCATTTTTATTCATTAAACGGGTCCAGTTTCTCATATAGGAAAACCTTGCAGCATTTGCCCTTTATAATGGTGAAGTGAGGAAGCTCAAACCACCTCTCTGTTGAGTGAATAAACCCCAATGTGGGTTATGGCATGGCATTGTAGACTAGCTTTTAACAGCTGCTGGATTAATATATTTAACTTTCTCACTCTGCAGGCTTTGGATGGAAAACCCATTAAAGTTGAGCAAGCCACTAAACCAATGTTTGGTGTAGGAAGCAGACGTCCACCACCCTCTCCCAGAAGTCGTGGTCCTCCAAGAGGTCTCAGGGGATCCAGAGGAGGTAATGCAGTTTATCAAAAGGGAATGTTTATAGTTGTGTGTTCAATGATGTTACACAAGAAACCCAAGCAAATGGTGCAAGTGGCTGTAATACCTGTAAGCAGTCCAAATTCCTTATTCTAGCTAAAATAAGCTTGGGCAGTCAGGCAGTTTTGGATACTTTGTTCCCAATTCTAGATAATCACCCTGGTTGACTTGCCCAAGTGTATATCATACAGGAGTGTCGTCTAGAATGGCAGTAACTGTAAAGAATAATACCAGGTGCTTTAGATACTAGAAGTATGGAGTGACTATTTTGTGATGCTTAAAAAACCCTCTTTCTGTAGGTGGCTCATCAAGGGGGCAAATGCCACTAAAAAGAGGACCCCCGCCAAGAAGTGGTGGTGGCCCTCCACCTAAAAGATCTGCTCCCTCTGGCCCTGTTCGGAGCAGTGGGATGGGTGGACGAGGTAAGAATATTGCAATTTATTATTGTATTGCTTGCATTTAGTTATACAAAAAAATAATAAACATATCTCTGCAGCACCGCTGTCCCGTGAACGTGACGGGTATGGAGGGCCTCCACGCAGAGAGCCGATGCCATCACGCAGAGATGTTTATATGTCTCCTCGAGATGATGGATACAGCACCAAGGATAGATATGATAGGTAAGGTGATGTAGTATGCCTCATTTACACATTGTGCCTTTTAAGAGTCTCATCTGCAATGGTAATTACATTTTCTGATTTTTAACAGTTACTCCGGTAGAGATTACCAAAATTCTAGAGATTCCAGAGATTATGCACCGCCTCCAAGAGATTATGCGTATCGTGATTACGGGCATTCAAGTTCACGTGATGACTATGGATCTCGGGGATATAGGTATTTTCTGTTCAAATAAATAGCTTGATTTTTTCTTCAATTTTTTAGTCAGTTTGCATAACTTTTTTCCCTGATTTCAGTGATCGTGATGGCTATGGTGGTGGTCGTGACAGAGATTATCCAGATCATCCAAGTGGAGGTTCTTACAGAGACTCGTATGAGCCATATGGTAAGGTGTCATTTTGCTAAGTTTTCTGTTTTACAGGATACTTATTTGCGCACAGTGAAGATACAAAATTCATAATGGCAAATGGAACACTAATAGCTTATGTGGGGCAAAGGCAGACAATACATACATCTCACTTGGAGTTCTAATTTAAGTCTCACTACAGCAAGAACCAACACCTTGCCCCAATGAAGCAAACGAAACTCCCTGGATATCATGTGGCAAAATATATCCTCATAAAGCTGCAGTACTGGAGATCGTAACACAAATGAGACGATTAAGTGTGCCTCGTCAGTTAAAACAATCTATAGGTATAACTAGAAAAACAAAAAAGCCATTCTACTAGCTTTTCAAATATGGCAGCACTTACAAAAACCCATACCGTACAAGAAAGTAAAATAAGCTGCAAATATCAAAGTGAAATTTCATGTATAACTTATAGTGTTGCCCTATTGCCTGACCATTGACCCTGCAGGTAACTCACGTAGTGCTCCACCTGCACGAGGGCCGACACCATCATATGGTGGAAGCAGTCGTTATGATGATTATGGCAGCGCTCGGGATGGATATGGAGGCCGAGACAGTTACTCAAGCAGCAGAAATGATATCTACTCAAGTGGGCGAGAGCGTGTTGGCAGACAAGAGCGTGGACTGCCACCTTCAATGGATAGGGGATACCCACCTCCACGTGACTCTTACAGCAGCTCAAGCCGTGGCGTTCCCAGAGGCGGTGGCCGCGGTGGAAGCAGATCTGATAGAGGAGGTGGCAGGAACAGATACTAAATTCAAAGGCATGGACCAAAAAAAATTGTACAAACAAATCAAAATGGCATTTGTTCTGCCTGCACCACCAGCGGACTACAATAATTGTTTTTTATTTATCTTTTTTTTTTCTACCTGTAAGATTGTCCTCCATGAATTTTAGCCCCTTGGGAGGAACTTTAATTGCTTAAGCTTCACATTTTGTTAGATGTTTATGCTATGTAAATGTGTAGTTTGAACTATGTACTAGTGTTGTGTTTTTTTTTTTTTTTTCCTCCAAAGTAAAGTTTCACTGAAACTCAAAATCAAGCTTGCTTTGTAATGGTTACCCATCAAATCCAAAGGAGACCAAGACATAACAAATGTTTCTTGTAAATTAAGCAGCACACTTTAATCTGAGCCCACATTAACAAATGTGACTCAAATGGGCTCTAATGGATCATAAAGCTTAAGTCCAGTAAGATCAAAACAATGGATAACGCTCACCCACCCTACATACAATTTCCATGAAACGGGACGGTCCACCCACTTGTAAAGATTTATTGCGTTATAATCTACGGTTAACGAGTAGTCCCTATTACGCAGAAGCTACAAAACCGTATGTGCTGTTACTTTCAATGTGTTTGCAAATCTGTAGTGTCACTTTCAAAGGAATGATTCTAAAGGCTAACGGAAGAACCAAATCCAAAGAGGCCTCAAAAGATCATGAGACTAAACCAAGTGAATCTTTCTGCTATAAACCATCAAATGCCCAAGAAACCGCAATGTGGGGTAAGCAAAGACAACTAGTTTTTTTTTGTACAGTCTAAGTCATATCCACATTGTACAGATGTACTGTACTTAATGGAAGTGAGTTTTATTGAAACGTGGAAAGGCACTGCTGGATACCAATTCTAAACAACCGTATTCTTGGAATAAAAATAACCAATTAGACAAATGGATGCCTTCATTTGATCTAGGGGCAAGATTTCACAGATACTAAAAACCCATGTGAAATGTGCTGTTTAGGGCCGTCAATGTGCCGTAACTAGCCACGGATGTCAAATCAAAGCATAAAACACGAACGCAGCTTGCGGCCACGTCCGTACATACGATGAGAACCCTTGGTTCAAAAACTTGAATGATATTCTGAAGACCCAACAAATCTTATTCAAACGTGGCAATTCTCAATGGAAACTACATGCCATAAGTTGATCCCAATGTTCCTTTCCAAACAAAACGCTGTGCAGATGTGGTAATGTACACAAGGGTGGGCATGATTGTTTGGAACGCGGTTTCTCATGTGTGTTTTTCTTCTAGGTTGAAGAGATGTCCTGAGAGCTGCCGCTTCTGAAGGATCCACCGATGGCTTAGTGCTTCTGGTAAGACCCAAGTATATTGGCGTATGACTTGTGATTTTGAAGGCACTATTCAACTTCTGCAAAGCATTGTCCTTTAGCGTGTTACAGCTTTAAAATTTCCCTCAATTTTTGCTCATGGGACTGTACAAAGATTAGTTTCCATGACAAACTGTCAGATGTGCCTGGTTTTTAAACTCAAACATTGACATTGTTTAATCTTTTCTTTAGGAATATCCCTGCAGAGCTTCAGGAAGTCATGGTTTGAGATGATCAGGTAAAGAAAGGTAAACGTGGCCAAAAGCAGATGTGGCCTGACACACAAACTGGTAAAGCTGGTACGGTCACGGGACGGTGAAAAGTCGCTGTAAAGTCGCTCAGGTTAGGTGTGATCTCGTTTGCATCTGAAATCTAAGCAGTTGTACACTTGGTAAGATATACAGGTATGAACTAATAAAGGGGGGGTCAACAGGCATCGGTATGTAGGTTGGAGGAGAGATTTACTAAACATTTAAGTACAGTGATTAAACAAAGTACAAGATGAGGGAATCTCGTTTGTTTGGAAGCTTTAATTCTGAGTGGTAAACAAGTGGCAGTCTAACAAGTGGTAGAGGTTAATAGTCACATGGTGTAGGCTTATCGCCAATGAGCAGCAATAACTTATATGGGGTGAATGGCTCTTATGTGAGCCGTTTTAAATTGCTTCCTACATAGTATTTCCACTACTAGGAATAGAGATTAGGTTGCAGGTAAAACAGCCATGCCTGATAGTCTCGCTGGTCTGCTCTACCTGTAGCTGCTGTGTGACACGAGTGCTTGGCTCGTGGCCCCCAGTCTATTGCCATTTGTGATTTTAGTGGGAACATAAAATCAGCTATTTAGTTGGTAACAGCTAGTGTTTTCTTCTCAAACGTTCTTCAGCCGGTCATCTGCTATGACTGCAGTGATACCATGTTTTTGATCTTTGTACGTTCATAATAAAATCACTACATTTTTTTGAAATGGCATTGTGTATTTATTTGTGAAAACTGCACGAATTAGGTTTTTAGCAATGCGGGCTTTAGAAAAGTTAGGCTGCTGGTGTTCTTGTCGAGTTCTGTTTTGCTTTCTCTCCATCCAGTCTAACAAACGTTACAAAAGTCACATCCGAGATCAGCAGGAACTATGAATTCCCTGGTTCCTGTCTAGATCATAGAAAAAAAATCACTTAATATTTGTGGCTGAAATTCAGTAAGACTCTAAGACTCTAGCACTCTTCACGTTAAAGTGCGGGGGTTCTGGTGCATTTTACTCAATATAGGTATTTAGTAAATGTAGTTTTTCGTGCAGCTTCTTCCTTTAGCTGTCTCTAATGAGTAGGGGGCAAACCTGTCTCCACGTGCTTAGAACGCCAAGTGAAGTCTGTTAATTCCACGTTTCACAGGCGTACGTGTGATTGATCAGCTGCCGCTTCAATAATTCACTACTCGACATGTAAAATGCTTCATTCGTGGAGTTTAATTCCTCGGCTGCTCTGACAACATTTGTGTCTCCATGCAGTAAAATGGAGTCGTCCTAAACATGTAGGGAGGACTTCACTCGGATAGCATTGACAGCAATAGTTTAGTGTCAAAGTCAAAATGAGGACGTCTCCGTACCAGAAATACAGGACTCGATGTCTATGGGAACTCCTGGCGAGTGAAGGTTCTGGGATGGTCTGTGCTGTCTGGAAGTAGGCAGGGAGTTAGATTTATCTTGGCTGGGTATGGAAGGCGCTGGGTCCGGATTACTCAAGAAGACCGCAGGACAAAGTATAAGTCCGGGTTATTGGATTGTGCCATGGCATTTAACGTGATGTTGGTAAAGCAATACAAATAAGGAACATAGAATGTTTTTAAGCAGCTCCTCCAAGCAGACAAAATGTTCTGTGTGGGATGTTACTGCGCGTGGCCCCAGAGCCAGAGGAGCGAGAGATACAGGGGTCGCCCTGACTGATTCTGGTAAGGGGCTGAGCAGCTTTTTAGATTAGATCTCTGTCTGGAGGAAATGGATAAAGCAACGCTTAGCTTGAATATTGAGGCAAATTGGGTGTAAAAGACTGAGATCTACTATAAGGTGGATAACGGGTGTCTTATCCACACACAACTACTTGTCTCTGAGGGCCACAATTGCTGCAATACAAATAAAATTGGCGAAGCTGAGCAGCAGCGCGCTGTCCGATTACGCTGGAAAACGTTACGCCGATAGAGCCGTTAAAAACAGCATCACATCGTAGAAGACGAGACAGAATCTGCCATTTTACTGCGTGACTGCTCAAGGGCTCAAATTACACCAATACACTTAATTATAAACTAAGGGACTGATAAACTTTTGTGGACTACAACTCCCAAAGCCCTCAGCCAGAATGACGATAAGCTGCAAGTGTATATGTATGGCCTCATCTAATTGCATATTCACCATGAGGGTGGGGGCTCTTAGGAAAATGGCACAGCTATTAACTTGCTCTGTGTATGTAGGTTTCTCCCAACTAAAGCATAAACCTAAACTATAAAACTTGCCTTTATTCAACATTTGTTGCGAGAATAAACCATAACATTGGAATTGACCATTTTTTATTTTAAGATTCCTATAGATTCCTAGTTGCTCATTTGTGATTCTTTCTTCCAGGGTTATCATTAGGGCCGCAACCAACAATTATTTTCATTATCAATTAGTTAGCTGATGAATCAGATAAAAAAAACACTACGCAAAGGTACAAGAACCCAAACACAAAACTGTACTCTGTTGCGTACTCTCCGTAACGTTGCACTGAAAAACCCTTGTCTTATAATCAAGCAACCGCTCTGAAAAATACCCATCGTCTTATAATCAGACCTCAGAGACCACAAGACTGATCCAGGATCCTCCTCTCCGGCAGCCGGTGAATACCTGTGCGATGCACGCAGATGGCCTCCGCTGCTACCAGCACTTCCTCTGGGGCATCTATGATGGAGCGCCAGCATCACATGACCTTCTGGTGCTCAGCCATAGATGCCCTGGCAAAAGTGCCGGCTGCACCGTCGGAGGTTGTCTACGCACAGATGTCAACCGGCAGCCCCGCTTGACACCAGGGAGTCAGCACGGGGACAAGTCTATGGATCCATCGTTAAATTGGGGTAGGGGCATAAGGTATATCGGGGGGGCAGATTGGCAAATATCACATATGTTCATCCCAACATTCCTCCTGCACAGCATTTAGCTGGGGAGGTGAGGGGTAAATGCATATGGGGGGGGTTCCGGGACACCCTGCAGCCATCATACGCATTAAAGGAAAGATGATCGCTGCAGCGTCCCTTAAAAAAATTGCCACACACAATGAATAATGCATTATGCAGGGCCAACTCGGCCCCTCTATATGGAGAAAACCGCCAGGGTTTGCCCCTCATTATGAATAGCAATAGAAGTCCAGTGAATGAACCCCTTCTTGTTAAGCAACTTGGTCTGAAAAGTAACAGCCGCCATGGAGTAAAGCAGCTCCGCTGACATCGCCGCCACCGCCGCCTTCAGGGTGTCGTTCGCATCAAACAAAAAAAACCAAAACGATTTTACCTTTTATTTCTAATTCCACACAGAAAAGGAATAAATGATTCCATGACACAGAAGAAAAATGAAGAATGTATTCCTGTTGTATGTGGAATTAGAAATAAAAGGAAAAAATGTTTACCGTACATTTTATGTTTAGTTCTAAAGAGCAACAATATATCTTTAGCCTGTTTGGGAATTGTTTCCCTTTTCTGCCTCATAGTACATCCAGGTTCCCGGTACCGCGGGCCAGAGCCCCCATCGCGGGAGTCACCGGTGTTTAAGCAGGGATGCCCTCGTCGCGCCAAAAGCGTGTGACTCCAGCGGAAATCAGACGGTTAGAGGCAGGCATTGCGAGGTACCTGAGGCGAGGCTGAGAGCCGGTTGGGGACGGAGCCGCGCGCTTCCTGCCTGTCGCTCTATATGGTGCGGCGCCTGCGAACGTTAGCCCGACCCGCGCAAAAAAAGGAAGAAGTGACGCAGATGCGATCGCAGAAGCGGCTGACTTGTCCGAGCTGCCCGGCACCGCTATGAACCCGGAGGAGCAGACCGTCACATGGCTCATCTCCTGGGGGTATTAAACTCTCCCAAGAAAACTATCTGCGACCCAGAGGACTTCTTAAAATGCAGCCTCAGGGACGGCGCTGTGCTGTGCAGGCTGATGAACCGGCTGCTCCCGGGATCGGTGGATAAGGTAACACGCTTCGTACACTGGCGATCGGTGCCTTTCTTTATCGTGTATGAATTACCGGGGAGACAGGGGGCTGGGAGACGCCCTGCTCGTATATGCAAACCCAGGTCTCAAAAGTCTCTTTGCCAAACCACGGCGCAGTAATTCGTTTGAATAGAGAAAACATTACGGGAGTAAAACATTCTCCGATTATTCGCAACCTATTGAACCAACGCCAGGAACGGGCTAGGCCACCGGGGCTAGAAGGGGTTAATAATTCAGAAGCCGCAGCGAGTCCCATCTTGTCAAGTGTCAAGGTTTTGCATAATTTACAGGTCACGTGATAGCGCTGGATTTCGGTTAACCCACTGAGTGCCGCTGCTCTGTCAGTAGGTTACAGGGGCTGGTGAAACGCCCAGGTAGTTCAATGCGGAGGCTGGGGAATGGGGCAACCGGGGCACATAAATCAAAAATAGGATGCTCAGAAACCCATGGCAAGTAATCTGGGGAGGGCAAGTAAAGCCAAGTGGCCCCATCAGCCCCTTGCCCCCCCATAACTAACCTACATATTTACACCCACACTCTCACGCTTACACGCTTACCCTAACATACTTCAACTAACAGACACACACCGAACAAGACCGGATCTGTACAAAAGCTGCAGCTTCTAATAAAATCGATCTATAGTCTATTGGATGAATGGGATCAGCTAGGACTATATATTTATTATTAATTAGATATGGAGGTTTACAGGGCATGGGGAGCCTTAACTGGCTTCTGTACCAACAGCAGAGATGGGGAACTATTACGTAATTATTACATCATATGTAAGATAATGTTGTAGCTTAGTGTTCCTTACATTTTTGTGTCCCTGTCCTGTATGAATGCATTGGGAGGCTCTACAGAAGCTCTCTATATATACAATAACCTCTTCCACATGAACTGCCCCCGCTGAATGTAAAACACAAAAGCATTGCCAAAAGACAGGGCCATGCAGTGGGCAGTGTGCTGCAGCTCTGGAGCTGAAGCTTCTCCTAAAAGTACTGTTTACATTTTTTTATTTGGTAAAGAATGCATATCAAAGTCCTTTAATGTGCATTCTTTATCGGTGATAAAGATTTGAAGAGCTGCAGGTCCTCCGCACAGCACTAAAGAGGCAGCGCAGTCTTCAGGAGCCGCAGATGCCATGCATGCTTTCCAACATTTTTTAATGGGGGAAGGGAGCAAAGTGGCCCTGATAATCATTCACACGCTCGCCCCTGATAATCATTCACACGCTCGCCCCTGATAATCATTCACACGCTCACACTTTCATCGCTGTCCTCACTTCCTTCTCATAGTTTCCGCTCTCCTAATATCAAGTCACGACGTTTTGATATCCGCTTATTGGCCTAGACCAACAAAGCCCAGGAGGGCAGGCCCCAGCGACAGCAGCAGCCCCCATGCATTATTAGTAGGGGCATTATGCTTCTCAGTGGGGCAGTTATTTCTGGACCATTTACACCATGGCAGTCTGTGCTTAGCCAATGCAGACCTATTATTATTTATTGTTTTATATATCGCCATCATATTCCGTAGCGCTGTACAATGGGTAGACAGGACATGACAAGTAGTATATAACATAACAGTTACAGTTATAACAGTTTCTGAGTTACAGAAAGAGCAGGTGAGGAGGGCCCCGCTCAAAGAGTTTACAATCTAGACCTCTTTCTTTATATGATACGGAAACCTGCGTGTGATGTGGCTGAATGGGTGCGATATAATGGGAATCGGGAAAATTGCGCTTTAACAATCCATGATGGGAAGACGCCCAAAAGAAGCTGGTCCCTGGAGTTCGTGGGTGCTAAATATACTTGGTCATGAGTGAGTTAAAGCCTCTGCTGCAGCAAAGTTTTTGGGTCTATTCGCTTAGTAAGGGTTAAGTTGAAAAGCAACTTGTTTTTTCACTGATACGTCACACGTGAGTGATGAGAGCTTTATGACGACTCACAAAATGACAAAACTTCCCCACAACCTTTAAAAACTAATGGATGAGGTCCATCCAATGGGCGTGAAGAGAGCAGACAGTGAAAATGACATCATCAATCCGTGCAGAATATATAAACCTTTTCCCAGGTCAGCCTTTTAGAATCTCCTGTCATGTGACAGACTTGCTACCAAACCACACAAGCGCTGGCTCGACAAATGTCGCAGGGGGTGTCTCTAATGAGTTCACCTGTGCGCATGCTTGGTATGTACCCATTTCAATGGCAGTCTTTCCTGCCACTGATTGGCAGCTTCAGGCAGCCAATCAGTGTTGAGTATTGGCAGACCGTGGAGGAGTACTTTATGTTTAGTTATAAAGGTAAGTATCAGGCCGGGCAGCAATGAAATGAAACTGCTTCTACAGATAGAATACCTTTTAGGAAAAACAGTCCTGCTTTGGTATCCCTCTTTTTGTGTTGGCACTCGTGGCCAAAATAAATGTATTTCAGTCTTTTAAATCCATAGTGCTAATGAAAAGTGTTGCCTATTTTATTACACAGAATGATCTGTTTCTATAGAGATGCAGACCCCCCAGCTGGTGGGATTACCTGCATCTCAGTGACCCCCCTTCTCCTTCAGGCAAATTACTTCAGACTATTATCCAGCAGGTGGCGCCAAAGCACTGCTTTCCACCCAATCACGTGGTCTGTGTTAACATGTTTCAGCTTCTCTGTGGTATTGTAGCCTCAATCACTCTGCCTGCTTCCTGAATGTGATGTTGTAATCCTTGCACGCATTGGCAGATTTTCTGGGCCTGCTATTGGTCAGCCCCTTGTGAGTTGCTGATTGGTCGGTAGAGGTTTTCCAGCCCAGTTTGCTTTCTCTTCCTGTCACTGAGAGTAGATTGCCCTGAGTGATGAAGTGGGCTGCCGGGCTGTGTGAGAGGTCAGTAGCACCTGGCATTCTTTCATTCCAATCATATCTCTTGTCTGCTGGAACTCGGATACTTTATCAGCAGGTCTGGGTCATGCAATTAGCTCCTTCTTAAAGGTACACTCCAACCATCATATTACTGTACTGCATTTGGTAGCCAAGGGCCACTTTATACATTCTTAATACATAGAATTTTGTCTATACCTCTGACTCTGTGGCCGATATATGCAGACAGTCACTGCCTACCCGCTTCAGCGCTCGTTCAGTGACATTTTTTGGAAGTCTAGTGGGGTTTTTATGGGAGCTTCTTCCTGCCTGTGATTGCCCGCTTCTATGTCACTGAGGATGGCACAGTGTGCTCCAGCATCCTTAGCGGGGGGGGGGTGCATATTAACGCACGTTAATATGTATTCATTTTTTGGGACAGTACACCGACCCTTTAACAAACTTTATGTACCGTGTATTTTTAATACATTTGCTTTTCACAGCGTTTAGTCATTTGGCATCAGCAGAACGAACACTCTGGTTCTTTTTTTTTTTTCTTCTTGGCAATGTAAGGGTTAAGTGCCAGCTTTTTGCTGTCCGACAGTCTTGTATATCAGATAAGTAAGTTTTTGGGTGTTTTATGTAAAATGTATACACTTTCCTACAGGAAAAAGGCAATTCTGTTTGTGAAAGTAATGTGATGTATGATATCGTATTGCGTCTGATGATTAGAAACTGTTTCTTTACGGCATTTTCTCAATTTATTTGTCATTCCAAATGTATTTTAATTTAGGGTGCTGCCTATATGGCCGCAACTACCTGTTTTTGCATTGAGATGCTTTGTGGTTTTCATTCACGCTTTAAGGCAGTTACCTTACTCTACCATAAAGAGTTTGCCCTTTTTAAAGGTATATACACATTTAGCACGAATAAATCAATCACCACAGCTCCTTGTGTAGAGGACTGCATTGGGATGCGGGACCTGTCAAAAAAACTTCCGGGCGGTCAGACAACTGCGGATCCCAGTAATTCCACGCACTCCCGCAAGGCTGCCTTCACGTTGCTCGCACACAGCGTCTCTTCTCTTGTTCCGCCCAGGAACCCAGCGGAGTCACGTCACATGACTCTGCTCCATTCCTGATTCCCCTGGGTGGAACAAGAGAAGAGACGCTGTGTGCGAGCAACACGAAGGCAGCCTTGCGGGAGTGCGCGGGAAATCTACAGTTTAGGTAAGCGGGTGGGGGAATGAGGGAATGAATGAATATAATTAATGTTTGTGGGCTTAAGAAAACCGTCCCATTCAGGGCTCTATCTCAGTCCGCCATTTCCACATCCAGATCACTTTGTAGTTTGATGAAGAAAATAAACTGCCAATTTCACAGGAATGCACAATGTTGTCACAATAGACTGTGTAAGCGACTGTCTGAGCGTTGACCGTGACCTGGTGTGCCAAGGATGACTGAATGTAAGTGAATGAAGGGGATGAAGTAAGCAGATGGCATGGAGAGAAGTGAAGAAAGGGCCAGTGGGAAGTCTGGACAAATCTGTACAGGACATGATAGCAGAGGGTATTTGCTCACACAGGGGTAGATGGAGAACTGAGTGACACAGACAGACAGACACATGATGTGGAGGAAATGCTAGGTGGTCCTGAAGAAGGTCTAGTATTTTTCTCCACACCCAGTAAGGGACAAGCATGAGTATAATGAGAAATATCATGATGATGATGATTATGGTCACCTAAGGGGCTCCAAGTTTGGGTATCAGGAGAAACTGGTGATTTTTATCCTGCAACACAAGGCCATACTGTTCAGGACTGATAATGGGAAAAGGGTGTCACTGAGATGAAGAAGTGGGCATGGTGGCACATTGAAGAGGCTGCCAACAGCATAGCTACAGTGAGTATTAGTCAAGAGGAATAAGTGTAAGATACTAGTGAAGAGGAAGATGACAGATGTGAAAAGAACTGTTATTCACCAGCACCAGGAAGGTCAGATGCCGCTGGAGCGTCCGTTTAAGTTAAGTATGCGGCACTGTTCGACGTTAGGCATTTGCCCAGGGTGCCAGAGTGCCAGTCTGGGTGTAAAAGTAGCCAGACTTTGGCAGAAAAACACCCCTATTAAATGAATGGAAGCACTTTGTGGGCAGCAGGAGGTGTGTGTCCAAAGTCATATAATATTGGGAATAGAGACTTGGCGTTCACCTTAGTGGTTGGGTGCGTGTTTTGTTTTCTGATAGAATAATTGCCATT
The DNA here is from genome assembly GCA_009364415.1 of Spea multiplicata. Lineage (NCBI taxonomy): Eukaryota > Metazoa > Chordata > Amphibia > Anura > Pelobatidae > Spea > Spea multiplicata. The sequence continues at coordinate 17,051 of VKOC01018147.1, forward strand.
CTATTTTCCGGCATAGCACAGCTGTAGTTATTTGAGCTTAGATGTTAAACATACATTGCACGGCTAATCTTTTTGTGATAACCTTGCTTCTTAAGTGTTTGTGTACGTAGAGCTGCAGGCGATAACACGCTTATAAAAAATTATTTCATACTGTGTCTTCAAGATAAGTTCACCGTAAATATCTTTCCTGCATATAAGGCAGGTGTTTTTTTTGTACTTCGTACATTATTGAAGTAAAAGTGGTATGATCCAGAAGCAGAGCAGATTGTTGGGATCTCCTCCAGAATGTACACTTACTGGCCACTTTATTAGGTACACCTGTTCAAATAGCTCATCAGCCAACCACATGGCAACAACAATGCATTTAGGCATGTAGATGGGGTCAAGACAATTTGCTGAAGTTCAAACCGAGCATCAGAATGAGGAAGAAAGTGGATTTAAGTGACTTTGAACGTGGCATGGTTGTTGGTGCCAGACGGGCTGGTCTGAGTATTTTTAGAAACTGCTGATCTACTGGGATTTTCACGCACAATCATCTCTAGGGTTTACAGAGAATGGTCTTAAAAAGAGAAAATATCCAGTGAGCGGCAGTTGTGTGGACGAAAATGCCTTATTGATGTCAGAGGAGAATGGGCAGACTGGCTTGAGATGACAGAAAGGCAACAACAACTCAAATAACCACTCGTTACAACCAACGTATACAGAATACCATCTCTGAACGCACAACACGCTGAACCTTGAAGCAAATGGGCTACAGCAGCAGAAGACCACACCGGGTGCCACTCCTGTCAGCTCAGAACAGGAAACCGAGGCTACAATTGGCACAATGGAAGACTGGAAGAACGTAGCCTGGTCTGATGAGTCTCAATTCCAGCTGCGACATTCAGATGGCAGGGTCAGACTTTGATCTGTGTGTAAGGCTGATTGAGCTAATATGAGAAGATACTGAAATCTTGTGCTTTGAGGACTGGAGATGATTGCATTCGCTACGAAACAGCGCATGAAGCTTATACCGGCACACAGAGCGCCAAGCGATTTAGTTCTCTCGTCCCCAAAATTTCCAAGGGGATCCTGAGAACCTTTAGTCCTATAAAAGAGACTGAAGCGCACCCTGCCAACCACTGAAGGAAACGTGATAGACGTAATGTGCTGTTACAGAACCTTTCATTCTATTAGGAGGTGGAAGGGATTGAGATATGTTAAGTTCTGCTTGGGTAAGGATGATCTGATTGCAGTGTAGAAAATTGGTGGTTGAAAGTATTAAAGCATGGAGAAAGTGATGGTGTCTTCACACAATGCAGGTTGAGATGTTTTAAAAGGATAGTTCTCTGAATTGGTGGAAATGTATTGCGTAGTTAAGTTAGAATACGTATGGTAGACGAAACAAAGCAAGAATTAAGGGCACACCCAGCAGATACCGCTCAAAAAAACGTCTAGCTAAGGTATAAATCAGGGATCCCCAAACTCGGCCCTCCAGCTGCTGCAGGACTACATCTCCCATAATGCTCCTTCAGCTAAGGGGCTGGCTGAGGAGTATGGAAGATGTAGTCCTGCAGCAGCTGGAGGGCCGAGTTTGGAGATCCCTGGTATAAATGTTGGGGATTCAGTCACACTTTAAGGCCATATATTGCTTAGCCGGCCTCTACATCAAAGAACCTCAAGTTTGGACATAGGAGTCGGAAGAAGAGGGAAGAAAATCGGAGCAAAGATGGGGAGCAGTATGTAGGGGGTTAGTAGTTCAGATTTTATTATTAAAACGACGAGGAGGCAACGGAGGGACTGGCGTAGTGAGGATAAGAACACAAGTCTCCCAGAGTTATTCAGGACGGATTGGAAAATAGTGAAAGAGGTGGAGGCTGATTAGGAGGGGGGCTGCAATAATGCATATGGGAGATCCCAAAGTGCTTCCATGTCTTGCTTGTGTTTAGTGCGATACTGATAAAGCCTGCAACCATAGGGCAGGCTGACATGAAGTTGTGGGGACAGGTATAGGTTAGCTAGCAGCATTACTGTAATGGTTAAAAGGGTTCATAGAAAGGTCAAGAGTTTAAAAAATAATAAAAAAATTGTTCTATAAGTTATTCTGGTTTGCGCCTGCACTAGCGCATTGGCGTGCTTTTCAGCTGCCTCGTGCCGTCACGCGTGTGCCTCGCGCCGTGTTTAGTGTGCCTCGCCCTATCTCGCGCTGCGCTAAGGGCGGGAATTTTAACTATAAGTAGAGGGCTCATGAGGGAGCTTTTTCACTTACCTGGCGAACCGCTAAGCCGATACTGCACTGTCCTTGAGGCTGGTGAGCAGTGGCAAAGTGGTGAGCTGAAGATGGAGGAATTAATGAAGATGCTCCCTCCCACCCTTATGTTTTATATGTAAAAAAAAAAGAGAGAAATAATATATGTGATATATATATATATATTTATGTCTTAATATAATAATAATTTTATTTGTCGTGGCTTTTATTGGGGTATGGTTACCCTATGAATTTGGTAGGGTGAACTGGAGTTTTGAGTTGTGCCAGCTGGCTTATAGGGCGGTTGGCAGTAAGATTTGAGTTTGTATGTGCTCTAGGGCTTATGCCAAGGGCTGAAGTTTTGTTGGTTATAAGTACCAGTTATAAGTAACAAGTTATAGTTGAAAGTATTTGTTATGTGATGGTAAAACTAAATAAAAGCACACGGCCTGATTCATCCAATATACATTGTTGCGTTTTTATTCTTTGGTTGTTTGAATATTTGTGCACTACATTTGAATTAGGTCCCCTACAACTGTAATTATTTGTAGTTGATCGCTCTGTACGTTTCAATCTTCCATTGTTCTTTTTAGTTTTTTCCGGAGCCCAAGAGTGAGGCGGAGTGCCTTGAAAACATCCGGGATTTTCTGAAGGCATGCACCAGTCTGCGGGTCGAGGTGAGTGCTGACGGAGATCACGTTTATCTGTAATGGATGAAGTCTAGCAGCCTCCACGTGACCAAACGAAACGTACTCGCGGTAACATGTTAAATAATAGATGCTTCGTTTTTTAGAATTACACGATAGGGAAGAAATTGTCCAAATGAACTCAATATGTGATAGGATGGAGATTAAGCTTCAGAGGATGATCCGTATTGCGCTGTGATGAGTAAAAAGTTTTTAAAAAAGACACTTCGTTAATAAATGCGCTTTAACTTGTCTGGAGATGGGATTATTTGTCTTTTAATGAAATATCGATTGAGTACATCACACCATGCAGCAAAAAAGCCAAATTAATCGGAAATTGTGGTCTGGCTCAACATATGCAGTCAGACATTTAAGCAAAACATGGATAGCGTTTTGTTGTTTGAAGTGTTAATATTCCGATGCAAATGAAATGATGTTCATGTGGCTGCATGTTTCTGACATTGCAAAGTTTGACTACAAATGTTTTTAAAGCAACCAAAGCGCTCCTGTAGGAAACACCTGGTCGCGCAGGGAGCCCCGTCAGCAGGTCACAAGACCCAAAAATATTAACCCTTCTCTCTCACGGCCACTGTCTCCACAGCTGTTCGAAGCGAGCGATCTCTACGCCGGTGAAAATTTCTCGAAAGTCCTGAGCACTCTTTCCGCCATCAACAGAGCCACCGAAGGTAAGAAACGCCGCCCCCCCGTCTGCCAGTGTACAGAAGAACACACTCCTGAATACATTTGCGGACAGCTATGCTGTCCGTCTTTTCTGTTTTGTATCACTGACCACGATGGTCCTGCAGCTTAAGGTGTGAATAGGAAAGAATACTGATTACGTTTCAAGTATTTAAGGTTATTACTTATTTTTATTTAAAATGCACAGTTTTTAATGCATACACTTTGGAACATGCATTCTTTAGTTACTGAAGTTAGAAAACGAGGCTTATCTTTCTATTTCTACCTCCCCAATGTTTAGTGAAAACAGGAAGCATACTTAAGAATGCTTTCTGCTCATGCTGTGTAGCACTCAATGTGCCGTAAGAAATAAAACAATTGTCGTCCCTTTTAGTTCATGTTAGAGGCTTGGCTTGAAAGGGTAGCTGCTGCGATGCTTCTCGAGAACCCAGCATTCATAATTATTTGTGTATTAACTTCTTTCCAGATCAGGCGTCGGGGAGACCATGCTCCCTTACATTATCGCAATCTCATAGCTTTGCAGCCTGCACTCTCGTTAGTTCCCAAGGAACAGATTGTTCTACGAGAGTATTGAAGAGGCAATCAAAAGCTCTGGTAAGTTTCCTCCCAAGTGTGACCATCTGCATTTTGCAATTACGGGACCGATAAAGCCTTTGACCGGCTGCGTTATGGACGTTAATTGCCTTAATTTAATGCGGAGCCTCTAATTATTAACCTGCCATGTGGCGGCTTATTTTGGACATTTTTGAATATCTAAACCTTATATTTTTGATGGATGTGAAGATCCGGCTGCTTCTACTACCAGCCTGTTTTCCCCCAAAATAACAACCTTCGTTCTTGCATTTAGTCCTGATCAGGTGGAGCGTTAGGCTCCCCATCTAAAAGGTCTGACACCACCTATGCTGGAAGGTGATTCCTTGCACCCATCATTCCTGTAGTAATCATTTTTTAAAATATTACACCAACTCATGCAAAGAGAAGCTCTGAGCATTAAAAATAAAATTATGGAGATTTAAGACCAATTTTTGTCCTTTTTTGTTTTTATTCCTCAGCTTGGACACTGTTTTGAATTAAAAAAAACTCTTTTTACTCTTAAGCTGTATCTGATGTGTCTAATAGTGTTTTTTTTTGTTTGTTTTGTAGACTATGAGCTCATGCTTTGAACCATGTATGGTGTTTTGCGGGAGGTCAAATAATGTTCCTTGTTTCCCAATTGCTTGTCTGTTTTTTTTTCTTGGTAGGATATGACTGGAAATGGCAGCTGTCAGTTAATTGTGAAAGCGAAGTTTAATTTCAAGCAGCAAAATGAGGACGAGCTCTCATTCTGTAAAGGGGACACTATCCACGTCACGAGGGTGGAGGACGGAGGCTGGTGGGAAGGCGCGCTCGGTGGCAAAACTGGCTGGTTCCCCAGTAACTACGTGAAAGAGGTGAAGCCCAATGGTAAGAGCTGAGCGCACTTACACGGCTATGGCTTCTACTGTTTGATTGTCCTCTGAATTAAAGCGTTCCACAGAACTGCACCAAATCCGAACTGTGTCGTCACTTTGAGAAAGCTGTGCCTTTATATATTTAAATGCTTTTTAGTTGCTGGTAGTCGGAAATATTATACACACTTGCTTTTTGAATTTAGGAAAAATTACCGAAAAATTGCTTTTCTTTACTGTGTAAATATATATATAATATGATATAAAGATCCAAAAAAATCAAGTGCACTGATGGGTCTTTTTTGAATATCTAAACCTTATATTTTTGCAGTTCTTTACTGTGCGTGTGTGTAATATATATATTTATATACATGGCGGTCAAGACCCCACCCCGACATAAGTATTGTGGATTTTTGTGGGTTAGAAATGTGTGTTTTGCACTACAGGAAAGTTCCACATTTAGTCAATGTTGCACAACACAAGGTACTAGGCAAGGTCTGACCTCTCCTTATGTTATCGTCCTGAAATCATCTGATGATTATTATATGTATTATTGCACTGTGTGCATTTAAACACATTCATTTCTCCCTGTCTGTTTAGACAAACCTCTGTCTCCGAAGGCCCTGAAAGCGAGTGAAACGGGTCAGCTGACGAAGAATTATTACACTTCAGTAAGTATGCTTTGGATCAAGTAGTATACACGGCAGCGTGATAACGGATGTTGATAACCGTTACGGACAGCTCTACATAACCGTGGAATAACACGAGGTTATGAGTTAATAAAGAATCACTGTTTCTTTTTCACGAGGGTGATCATAAGGTGCTCAATATATGGCAACGTTCATTTCTTCAATAACCACATACTGTCCTCCTTTCCAAATTTTAGAAAATATGGGTGGATTGGAATAACAGATTAAAACACTCCAGATTACCACAGATTAGTGATACACACCAAAGAATTGTGATGACTGTGTAGACCTAGAGGCTTTCATTTTCAGTTGTGATATTTTTTCGGTGACTTTCCCTGTTTAATCATCCCACTGAGCTAATTATTTGACAATCCTAATGAAGGCCGTTCCTCTTTAGACTTTAGTAAGTCAGAGTGTCTGGTCGGATGATTCAACATTCTATTTTTCGCCACAGACGGTATAAGAAGAAGTCGGGGTATCTGTCTAGCAGATTGGGCTAAGAGCTGGGATATATATACAAATCTAACATAAAGCAGTTTGAAAATGTTACATTATGCAAAAACTAGAACTTTTAAACAAAAATCTTAAAAAATATTTGTCTGATACTAGTAAAAAAAAAAGTGATGGGAGTTCCCATTTAATGTTTAGTAGGGAAAGCATTTGATCTTCGGCTATATCAAGGTTTACAAAGCTATAAGTAGACACGATAAGACATTATTAAAATGTGTTGTAAAGAGTGCTGCTATTTGGTAAAACACATATATATAAATTACAGGTGTTGCAGAATATTCTGGAAACTGAAAGAAATTTCTCCAAAGAACTTCAGTTATTGCTGTCCACTTACCTCAGACCTCTTCAGTCCTATGACAAGTAAGTAGAGCTAAATTCTTGCTTGGGATTCTATGTACTATGTTTTTGTGCCATAATGTGTACCAATTTGGCAAAGTTAGGGCCTGAGATGCTAAACATCTCCTCGAGGATCCATGAAGGGTCTGTGCTTTTCCTTCTGGTGAGCAATCTGTCTTTTCATATCACTTGTGACAAACTAGCCATTTGTGCTTAAATGTGGAAAATCATGAAACCCTTCCCTGCTGGGAGTACTTGCAATAAGCAAAGCTCCCATAGGGAAGTTAAGAGAGATTCTGTGAGCTAAGACATGAACTATTCAAATAATGTAAAAATGGCAAAATTAAAAAAAACAAAAGTTATCTGCATAGAAGAATAGCCCAGGTTTGATTTAAGAAAGGGAACTCTTTGATCATTATCTGTATGATGATCAGTTCGCATTCATTGTTGAGTCAAATGTCTTTTGAATATTTTTAAACTAAACTTTTTCTTTTTTTTTTTCTTTTTTTGTTTTAGTTTCACAGTACAATATAAATGAACATTATTTTTTTTTTCCAGAATCAGCTCTGGGGAAATCCTTTTACTTCTTGGAAACTTTGAGGAGATTTGCACATTTCAGCAAACACTGTGTCAGGCGTTGGAAGAATGTGCAAAGTAAGAATTACAAACCATAATATTTAGCATTGTTGGTAGTTTGTTTTTGTTTTTTTCCTTTTTTTTTTTTCCCAGTGGGAATAGATTGGAAAATTGTTCAATGAAATCTAATCTGTATATATGTGCATAAGAACCAGGGGTATTGTTGAGAAATCGACAAAACAAAATAATCTCTGTATCTCCCAGGATTGTTGGGGTCCATAGATTCCTGGCAATAAAAAGCTGAACCCGTAGAAGTATATGAAAACAGCTTTTCTATAACTTCCAGAAGAATAGAATTTGCTACTCAATGAAAGGACATAAAACTGTGCAGATGTGTCTTTGGGTACAGTTACTTTGAACACAATCTTTATAAGATTAGACTATAGACAGGTTGCTATATTGTTTAAATTCCTGGAGTATATCATCATACCTGGGAACATTCAGGCTACACGGGGCCCTACCTTTTCGGAATGCAGGTAAGCGGTCCTGCTTTCGGAGGGAGGGCTGCTGCCGAGAAGAGTCGCTTTACCTGGAGTCTTCCAGCAAAACCTGGAGAGTTCCCATGTATGTGTACCATCCATAGCTGCTGCTGCTGCATTGTGGGTCCCGTCTTGGGTAGCGCAGAAAGAAGTTTAGAAGGGTTCAGCTCTATCGGGTGTCTGTGCACACAGGGTGGGTTACAGAATAGTAACACGGTAAGTACATCCTCTCGGTCAACAACTAGTGGTTTACAGGGACATTTAAGCCCCCCCCCCAAAAAAAAAAAAGCCTCATGTTTCTGTGATCTGTAAACAGATGCACAAGTGACAGCTTGAATCTCATTAAAGTATTTGGTACAAATGTCAGTGTTTATACAGGCCAGATCATCAGATGGTTATTTGTCACAGAAGGGGAAGGTCGGAAATCAGTTCTTTTTACAGAATGTGAATAGTGAAAAGATAATCATACTGCAGGGTATGTGCAGCTGGCTGTGATCTCAAAAAATGCTGGCGCAAAGGCTATTAGTATCCTGCAGTAGCCTCAAGCATTTAATAGATGACAGCTGCTGTCATACAATTACTTGGATTTATTTGATTTGTTTCCATAAATCAGCTACTAC
>VKOC01018148.1:0-73189 GCA_009364415.1 Spea multiplicata
CTAGGAGGCAAATGCATTATAATTAAAGCTTAAAAAGACTATTCATGTCTTTTGACCATTTAATTGTGTATGGCCTTAGCCAGTTTCATTCTGCATGTTTGTGATCCTAAGTGCAAAATGCTTCATCAGATAGCAGCATGAAAGCAAAGCATAGTTGCATAGAACATTTCTTGTATTCTCACATACGACTTTGCTTAGAAAGTAACAAGGCAATCACTCCAATGCAGAATATGGAGTAGTTTATATTCATGCATCGTATTCAAGGTTAGAGAACTGCAAAGGCACACGCAAAATAAGAGTCCAAAAGCGATTCATTATCCAGAGTCAACTTGATCTGGCACTTGTTGCATTAAAAAGGATGTGACGTGACTAAAAGGACCATGGGCAGCTCACATTAATCAAACAAGGTACAACTTTAAGAAGCAGAATAGTGATGGACAACTACGTATCACCAGAGGTTCTGCCTCCAGACAAGATCCTGCCTGATAGGGGTATTTATTACTCTCCCATGTATACAAAAAACCCACTACTGATTATCTCCCAATTTGTGCTGTAGTTGTTGGAAATCCACAATTGCTACATTGACAATGATATTCAGATTCAAAAAGGCATGGTACGGCAATGCAGTTAAGGGCAATCTGTGATAATATTAAACAGTACTATTTTAAGGGAGGCACTGTAACTAGTACTCGTAGAGGCTTAAGGCAATGTGGATGTGTCTGTTATTTAAAAAGCAGTGGTATGAATGGTATTGCCCAAGAAATATATGCAAACCGCTTTCAGTGCCAGAGAATCAGTAATATATCAAGCACTTGTTATACTGTATAAGTTAAACCACGGCTACGATGAACACCTGGCCACTATTTCATCTGCGTTCAATGAACACGGGGGTGACTATTCATGCAAAGAGAAACTTAGTTATGTAGCTCGCAAATTATATTTATAACATTACATTACTTTTTTCTAGCAGCATTTATTTATATCTACTAAGGGACAATTCAACTGCATAATTGTAAGGGCTGGATGGCTGGAGTATCAGTTATGTGGCTTTAAAGAAGAATTGTTGCATTCTAGGTTACCTGCAGCTGTAATTCCTGTTTCGTTAGTAGGAATACAATTCCCACGGATGTTTTCTGTTGTGATCAGATATACCGTATTTGCTCGATTATAAGACAAGGTTTTTTCAGAGCAAATGCTTCTAACTACAAGACTAAGATCCAGATCCCCCGCAGCGCTGCAGGGAACCTGGATCCTCCTCTCTAGCAGCCTCTGCGTGGTACACAAAGGAATGGATCCATTGAAGGAAAAGCTCGTAGGAGAATTGAACATTGTAACTCCTTATTACAACAATACCCTGCGAGCTTTGCCTGCATGAAGATCTGCATTGACTGTATATAGATAATATGGTTTAGCAACTTACAGGAGAAGTTTTTCGGGATTGGCCCTTTATCGTGCTGAGTAATATTAGGGGTTTACAATGTTTAACTCTCCCGAAAACCTCTTCTTGAGTAAATATAGCCCTAGTGTGTAATTTTCAAAATGAATAGCTCCAAAAGTATGTTATTTAGGTTGTCAGACATGTTGTCCACGTTTGCATCTTCAATGTGCTTCATTACTACTCTGACTTGTTGTCCCTCACTTGTAATAAGATGAAGAGTGCTTGTCTTGTATGTTAAAACCAAACCTTAAAGTAGATCCATCTTGTAATCGATTTCTTCCAGTTTAGCAGAATGACATACTAACTGAAACCGCATTAACCTTACTAAAAAACATTAATGAAGCAATTCCTATAAGTAGCCATGCTAGTACGTGCCAAACAATGTGGGGGTGCATTGTTTACTACACCGCTTCTTATGTATCCAAGTGACATTGTGACAGTCAATAGCAAAGAACATTTGTAACAAATTAGCACTGGCGTTCACTTTTTATGTGTCCTGATATTTTTATCTGTGCGGTCAGAGTTCCTCATATCATGGTAACTGGATTAGTGTACTCTTCCTATACTAATATACTGCTGTTTGCACCTAATTACTCATTGTCTCACTGAATTCCATTTGATAAAAGAGGCTTCAAAGAGAATGTTGTGTTTGTACAAGTTTTGAAAAAGGGTAAAAAGATTAACTTGTGAAAGATACCAGGAAAAGGCCGCTAAGGCAATTTGTAAAACAGCACATCATTTGTATTTTTCACTTACTTCAACAGTATCATAAAATGTGGAATGGAGGACATACGCAAACATGTACCATATATTATTCACATATATTAATAGGATATTATAGATATGTATTTGAACTAAAAAAGTCTCATTGTTTTCCACTAACATTTGTAAATTTAATTGTTCTGAAACTTTCTGAAAAGTGTAGCACAAAATCAATTATCACACACATACCATGCAATTTTAGGTAGACACCTCGGTAAATATAACAAAATATTAAAAAAAATATAAAAAATTGTGAATAGTATAAAAAAGAGTTTTTTGAATCGGTATTGTAAATAGGAGTCTAATAGTGTATTGTAACTAATGATAAGTAAATGCCCCTTGTATGCAAGTTATACATTGGAGGATCATGGGTGCAGCATGGTCAAAATTTGCCAAAAGTTATATGGGAGTGGGCAGAGCTGCCATTAACCCGTACTGTTTTTTCATTCTTAAAAAGGGATCACGTTTGTAAAAACAGTATTCTACAAATCCGGACCTCACCAGAGAGCTTTACATTTCTATTTCTTTTTTGACATACTACTATGTCACCCGTCTTACTTCTTTGTCAATCTAAAATAGCAGTTAATGCAGCTAGAATACTATATGCTGCAGAGTATGTGGTTATTTGGTTGGTAAACCTTTATTTGGCAATGGACAACAATATAGTAAGCATACATGAGAGCTTCTCAGGGTACGATACCTTGAACTCTCCCTACACAGGGAGCAGCTGTATGGATGGCCAGGACTAACCTGGACAGCTTTTAGTGAGTAGGATGGAAGTGGATGGGGGGTGAGCAACCACTGCTCTACTCTCTAGAGAAAGAAGAAAGCGAACTGGAGACCTTTGTCTTGAGACCTTAGGTCTAGACCTGGGAGCTACCAGGTATCTACTCCTAGATAAGCAGAAGCTACTCACTAGACATGGTAAGTCATAGAATAGGCAAACTTAGAAAGGATTGCATGAGTTGCATCTGAATGGTAACATGGCCAAGCTTGACATTAAACACATTAATGCTTATTACAAAACAATTGTATTTTAATGGTAACATTTGATGAACACTGGTAGCATTGTACAGCAACTGGAATAATTATTAAAGCTATCATTGTTAGCGTGTTGTTATGAACATCCTTCACTTATATAATCATTCTATTTTAAAGGGAAATTGTGACAACGACTTGGAACATAACAACAGGTTGTTTATATCCCTTTAGAAATGTGAAGGATGTTTTAGTGTTTAGGGCATGCATAACCCAAGATGGAGGGTCAGATGAAGAGGGCAAGACGAGACATGCGCATCAAATCATTTGACTGTGCCCACTGCCTAGTTACATCCAATATCTCTTTAACTGGACAATGTTTTAAGCACCCGCATAAATATATGTATAAATATAGATATAAAATGTGTTTAAAAAAACAACAACAAATATTGTTGTGCTACTTCTGATTATCTGTGGTTCCATTAAAGGTATTTAAGAGTTCACATAGAAACAGCATCTTGTAATGTCTCAGTGAGTCCTATTTTAACATAAGGGCATATAATACATTTACCATGTGTAAGTCAAAAATGAAAAATTTGTGCAAATGACATATTCTTATGAAAATAATGTGCAGACCTGTGTAGCTACAACAAAAGTCTTTCTATTTGGCCACATTGCTGTTGGAGAAATGTATGGGTGGAGCGCCACGTTGTTGAACACATGGTATTACTGATCATAAGAGTAGTTCTCTATGTGCTTGTGCTTTAATGTTATGGACTATGGGTCCATTTGATGCATTATGCCAGACAGTTTGCTATCACTTTTCTAGTTCAAATAGAATGGGTAGGTAGTAGAACGGGAAACCTTTACATCACAAATGTAATAATGGTCTATGTTTATCACAGAAAGAGATTTACTGAAGATATTTATAAGCATTTCAAATGTTGTCTTTCCAATGAGTTTAATGAATACTCCATGATTACTATCAATGCATGTACTTCCTGACCTGTCAAGTTCCCCACCTATAGTCAAGCAGTGTTACCCAGAAACCCAGGTTTGTTTCCAAGACCTTTTTTCTAATGTTTGTTTTTTTTGAGATTGCAACCCATGTTAACATCCTTTAGAGTGGGCTGAATTACGGTAGTTTACTTTTTATGATTTTACCTATTGTGTAACAATCCCAAGCTGCACCAAGAGATACACTTTCCACTGGGAAAATCAATGGCATGTGTTCATGAGTTATGAATTATGTAACCAAATTCCCTGAAACTACAGATTTTACCTGATAATTTATATAAAAATGACATACAGAGAAAAAAAAGGGGAAATTATATAATGCTTTAAACTATAGAAATATTAGGGATTATGGATATTTATACACAGACACCTTGTGTTATCTCTTTGGGGAAAAAAGGGGAAAAAAAGGGAAAAAGGGAATTTATCAATTGGTTAGGATGTCTGTATCATGTGGCTTTTAGAACAATAACAGCAAAAGAATATCAGAAAAAAAAATAATTTGGGGCTTATCTGTACATATTTTCATTGATGTGTACAAAAGTATTGTATGGGGTATAAACAGTGCTGCAAGGGTCTACAAAGCAAATAACAATCACTGAAACTGCAGCATAACCTAATATAAATACTATTATTGCACTTTGCCAACACTATCAAAATATAAGAACATTTATTTGTTAGGTATAGATTTGTTAGGTATAAGTAGCTAAGATTTAAGTAGTTCAGGAGGGAATCTGGCAATTTATTTAAATCATAGCCAAGTTCAGCCCTCAATAATTTCAATGTGGCTTGGGTCTTCACCTTATGTTTTTCTACTTATCCTTGTGGCTTGACTCTCTATGCAAAGACATCTAGACACAAACAACCACTCATAGAGCTACTGAGCAGTGCACAGGGCCGGTGGGTCAGGGGTATAATTGCCCATTGATATACGCAGTACCCCAAACATTCATGATCTTAAGTGTCTGATTTGCTAGGGTGGTAAATCCAGCCCTATAAACCCTCTCTATAGACTTAAAGATGCACTTGGGGAGCTGTTGGGTTCAAAGAACAGAGGAAATTTGTGCGTTGTGTCTTTCTGCATGGAACTCGCAATAAAAAAGGCCTTGTTGGCACATTTGGATAGCTCATGACTTATGCTTTTTCGGGGGTACCGAAAAGACAGCCGTAACTAGGTCTCTTGGAGAATTATGTACAAAGTCCAGAATTCTTGACATATAATTGGCTTCTGGAAGAGGGTGCAGGAGCATTGCTGCCAGGTGGCTCACGTATACCCCTCAAGTTTGCATTTGTTCAAACAAATAGGGTCATTTTGAAAAACACATTATAGTGGCCAGACTGTGGTAATTTTTATTTAAAGCTACCCGTTGCAGTTAAGAAAAAGTAGTTTTCACATTTTTTTTGTAAGAACCATGCAGGTCCTCCCAACACTGAACCACTCATCAATGCAATGCAAACCATGCACACTTTTATTATTGTAGACTAAAAATATATATAGTGATCCAAAGATTTTTAGGGAAAATAAACACAAAAATTGTGGAAAAACGGAAAAGACCATGAAAAAATATAGATTTACTAAACCTACTATTTCATCCCTGCAGTAAAAATAAATAATAATTTAGGATGAAACTGAAATGAAAATGAAATGATGTAGAAATGTAATACAGTACTAAAATGGCACTAAAAAGATCCAGTGAACTCTTCATTTTCTATAGAAGTGTTTAGTCAAATCATGAATACACAGGTAGGCTAAAACTTATTAAAGATGTAAGATGATGCCCCGCAGTGGGAGTAAATACATCAAATGAATTTTGTGGATTGACAATTGATCTTGATCTTGGGGACTTTTGCCCAAGTTAAATTCACATGAATGAAAAAGTAAACGAGGTTCTCTGGACAACACTGTAAACTGGAATATTTAAGGCAAACACATTGTATTCACTCAGTCCTTACCAGGAACCCTAAGCCTTCCAAAAATGAGAATAAATGCCAAGAATCTTTTTAATCATGTCTCTTTAACTTTCCTAAGAAAACTAAACCTTACTCCAGTCTATATTTTTGGCAGAGATGCAACCATTGTAAAAAAGTACCCCTGCGGGTCCTACAGTTACCAATTATAATAATTAAAACATAATTTAAATGGACTTTAATATTTATTATGAACATTCAAAATTAATTATCTAGGTGAGGAATTCTCATATTTCACATGAAATTCTTAATGGAAATGTCATGGCATCATCTAGAAACAGTTTCAATGTACCTACACAATATGTAACTGAAAATCAGCACTTAAAATAAATATAATAAAGTATAGATATCATTATATATTTAAGTGGTGTAGAGTAAATAAATGGCATGCTGGTGTATCTTCATAAATAATTGTTAGAATAACCACCCAGCATTTATACCATTCAAACTCTTTAATATGATCCTAATACATTTCCATGTAAACAATCTTAGCTACGGAAATATGGAGTAAATATAACATCTAGTATAAAAAATGTAACCAACTTCAAGGCAATACAGATATTAATTTTAGCTTCCAGTTCACAGTATTGTACAGTTTGCACCACGGCAAGTGATAACAAATTGGCAGTGTGTGCGCTGCTTTGATTAAAAGGAGAAACAAAATCACATGACAATACAGCAGTTACAGCGAGCTTTCTTTTCTGTACCTGTTATTGGTTCTGTGACAAGACTCTCTTCTTTACCCTCTGGAGAAGAGGGCTCTGTGGTCTCTGTGAGTAGCTTCCCAGAGACCAGTTCTGCTGCGTTCCCATCCACGGTAGACACATCAGTCACTGTCTTCTCTCTTAAGGACTTTTCGTCATCTTCATCAATGAGAACAAGCTCAGCTTTGATGGTGTCATCGTAGCCTAACACTTTCTTAGTCTCTTCTTCATCATCGATATTCTGATATCCCATGAATATCATGGTTACTGGTTGGTCTAATGTGGCATCCCTCATTTCATTTCCACTACTTGCTTTCTCATTCACAGGGTTTGAAGAAAGTGCTTTGTTTGGTTTGTGTACCAACTCTAGCTTTGCTTCCTTGAAGGTCATTTGTTCTTTCCCATGGATGGGGTTCCCTTCAAATATTACAGTTCTTTCTGGTAAAATTTCTTGCCCTCCTACATTTGATTGTGCAGTTTTCTGTATAAGATTATCTACATCCCTTGAACTTAACTTATGGACACCATTTTCTACCACAGTACCCGCATGATGGACCTCATAAACTACTTTGTTACCATCATCATAGACTTTTACTCCTCTTTGATGGACCCCCTCTGGGTCAATTGGTGTTGTAGAGAGAATCTTGGTCTCTCCTGTCTTTCTGTCTTTCTCCACATTAATTTCCATCGCGTACAATGCTTAAATGGAAACAAGAGAGGAAGTGTATGTTACAACACATAAAGCAAGTGAATGGTTAATTGGCAAACGAACAGAATAAAACATGCACTGGTCTAACAAGACAATTACAAAAAAGCATCATGTGTTAGAGTTTGCACAACCGGACCAAGGATTTGTTATAAGTGAACCGAGGAATATTATAAGTGAACCAACTTCAGACAGACATTGGCTGGTGTTGACACAAATCAAAGAACAAACCTGGATGGTAAGCAGTGTGGTATTGCCACGTGATATGTAGGAAGGTGAACTATGTGATTTCATGTGACATGCATATCTGTAGGTCTAGTACAAGTGAACACCGAAAAGACACACCTATGAACTGTACCTCATTATATCCCTCTTATATAAAAAAATATAGAGTACTTCAAAGTACAACCCACAACTTTTTATAAACTTTTTATAAAGAACTAGTAAGAAACAGATCCTTCTCTTTTTCTGCGCTGAAAATTCAAATTCATATGGATAATATTGTAACTTTAGATTGATATTAGAAGTTTCCCCTGTGCTTAATGTTCCGTATGTTTTATTCCAAATGGCTAACATGAGTTTAGCTGGATGAGGCGAGTGTAGTCACAGGAGACGGTACGTATTGTCAGGAGTGCGGTAATACACAATACATAAATATTTCAACCTATATATACAAAAAAGATGCAAATATAATCCCTTATGTATAATAATATTATAAATATTTTCAGATTGTATAAATGATACCAATGTGATCCAATACTATTATGAGGTAGCAATGTTTTTGGTTCATACAAGCTTTTAATTCTATGGGTTTTCACAGAGGCACTATCATGTCTACTCTATGAAATGTCCAATAAAAAGTACCTTTTGTGAAACTGGTCCATATTGTGATGGTCATCAGAACTGTTTTGTGGAATTGTACACGGTAATTGTAAATGCTTACTGTGATTCCATAAATTGTCAATTGTGTGAGGAGTAGGCAATAGGTAACACTTTCTGGAGGAATAAAGCCTTCGGCTCTCAAGTAACACAGCACAAGGTAGAGAGCAGCTGATGGGCTGCCCATTGGAGTCAGTATTGCCATCGATTTAGTAGACTTAAAATCAATTAATTCTGAACTCCTATCCATTCATCTTTCAGCCATCCACCCATCCTTCCTGTTACTGAGTACTTCAGGCACCGTGTGAATACCGATTTCAGAACTCGATTTGCACTAAGGATTTATTCAAATGGCATCTCAAGACATATTAATATGCTTAGCTGCATACTTGCTTTACAGTATGGCAAATTGTAGTAAAAAGTAGTGGAAGGTTGAGAGAACTGACAATCTGTTCAGAGTGAGATGCATGAAATGTTGACCTGTGATGCAATCCAGACATACCTGTGAAAAGGTTAAGGTAATATGCATCTAACATTTAATATTGAAGCAGCAAATTTCCATTCTGCCTCTTAAAATAGACGCCCGGTATGTGTATCTGTATACGCAATAGTCCTGACAAAACCCATTTTACATTACACCGTACATTAGTACCTTGTTTGTCCAAAAAATACAAATCCTTGAGTTTCTTCTATCAGGTTTGTGGCAGTCTCAAAGAGTTTAACTAGGTAATTCTACAATACTATGCAATACAATTAAATGTGATTTAAATTACTATACAAGTAGCAGAACATGTCAAAACTGAGTTTCAGCAATTAGAGCACAACATATTAAACTTAAAGCAGAAATCAAAACAGTTTGACGTGACCTAAAAAAAAGCGCAGAGATATTTCCTGTGAAAAGTACTGTTATTTATACTTACAATTCCAGCAAGCAATATATGCTCTCAATATGAAACGTTTGAATTATCTTAATAAATATCAGATTTGTGTTTCATTGTGTCTATATGCATTATACTTACTAGCTACCCTTGTTCTGTCACTAACAGGAGGCGTCTCGGGTTGATGGGAGTAGATGTTTGTGAGGTCTGGGATCTGTGAGTAGATGTAGTTCACCGCATCTGGTTGAGAGGAAAGCAAGCAGAGTTAGGTTATGGGGATTGTACAGGCCACCAGTGCTTAGGCAGCACAGAGCCAACTTACCACCCAGCACAATGGGCAGCAGAGCTTTCAACTGAATCACTGGATCAAAGTAAACAAAGTGCAGATTCGCAGCTTTGTGATTGGAGTTCAATAGACTAGCTGAGGTAGGAGGGAACAGGTCCAGATCACTCAAGCTACATAATAGATCTATCTATTTTGGGGAAATTCTGGATTTTATGATGAGTATGACCTCAAACCAATCTAAAAAAAATATATATATATATATTAGCTAATTAGTATTAAGAAAATACTTACAATGATCTGGATATTATAAAACTGCATATTTCTAAACTTTTGTGATTCCCAGAAATGTCAATAGACATTGCATTTGGTGAACAATATAATTTAAGTTATAGTAAGCACATTTATTTTAGAAAAACATGGAAAAATAACATGATGCTTTATTTTCCACTGATTTAGAGGCTTTATGTAATGTGCAGACATTAAATTATGCCTGGATGGGATGAGATAGAATATACTATAGAAGTATATCTCACTCATTATTTAAAAATTAAAGCAAACTATTAATCCTTTATGATAATAAATATAATAATATTGTGTTGTATAAAATAGTGTTTTTAGGCGGCTGCATGTTAGCCATATGTATTTGTCATTGCAAGGGTTGCCACCCATCCTGGTTTAAACAGGGCTGCCCAGGAATGAAGAGGTAAGTAATAAGTTCCAAACGTATCTTTTTAAGTCCTGAAAGCCGATGTGCCGGCGAGGAGGCGGCACTTCAGCATGGTCACATAACGTTGTGTTACGTGACCCCCATGCTAATATTCTAGTGTCTATTATTGTCTATCTAGTAATCTTTTCATGGCTGTGTCTGGGTGCGTTAGTATGAGTTGCTGTGTGCCTATGTGTTTGTATGTCGGGCCGTGTGTGTTAGTGTGAGTGTTTGTTAGTATGAGTGTCTGTGTGAATTAGTGTCTGTATGTGTAAGTGTCTATCTGTGTGTGTGTCGGTGTATATGTGTATTAGTGTGACTGTCTGCATTAGTCAGACTGTCTCACTCTTCCCTCATCCACTTTCAATTGTCTTTTGTCTTTCTCTCTTCCCCTTTTTCTTATCCAACTCCTCTCTTTCTCTTCTTTCCTCTTCTCTTTGTTTGTCTACCCTCATCTACTCTCATTCCCCCCTTGTCCATCTTTTCTCTCTCCTCTTATCTAATTTATCTCCTTTCTTGTTATTCCGTTTCTTTTCTCTTGTAACTTTTTTCTCTCTCTCCTGTCCTCTAAATAAATCCATGCCCCTGACCACCCCCTGGGAGTAACCTGGTTTGGCAAAAGGTGGCACCTCTAACCATAGCTGTTACCTTAGCCCAGTCTACCTGTGGTAAACAACACAATTGCTCATTTTTAATCACCTAGTTGGACACACTAATAAGTCTTGAATTGATTTCAGTAGCATTTGCATAAATAATCAGCTCTGTGTGGTCAATGAAAATATCACATGACACTAATGGCAGCCCCCAGGTCTGCAGGAATTTTATTGGAACAAAAGAAGATAAAAGCATTTTTTGTCAATGCTAACCTCCTTTACAATATATATTACTGTATTTCAGGCTGAAGTTGAGAATATGTTTCCATGGTACTTTGCCTTTAAATAATAGATAAATAAGGTCATTTAGAACAATGCCGTAAATAAGCTTACTAATTCTAAATGTTGCAATGGTTTGCTCTTGTAAATGTAAGGGGCATTAGAATGCCGGACAGATGTTGACTTTTCATTATCACAGTTTGAATGGCAGCCATTGTATCTTGAATACTGTATAGGTATGCATCACCTAGCCAATATCATCATAAACAGAGCTCTCCCTCTTCGATATGCGGGTGGTCTGTTATACTGCCGTCAGTAGGCAGGCCCACTAACTTCAGAGGCTTATGTTGTGGGCATCGCTAGCCCCAAACACATTAAATTTATAAGGAGCAGTAGAGGAAATGGTGGTAAGTAAGAAAGCAGCTCTTCATCTCTAGATTGTAAGATCATTTGAGCAGGGCTCTCCTCACCTGTTGTCTCTGTAAGTCAATTTGTTATGTTACATGCTACTTATTATGTCCTGACTACCCATTGTACAGCGCTACGGAATTTGATGGTGCTATAAAACAATAAATAATAATAATATGGAGTCTCTGGGCAAAACCCAGACACTTCCCAGGTATTCTACATGGACAAAAGTATTGGGACACCTGACCATTACATCAACAGGGACTTTCATGACATTCCATTCTAAATATATAGACATTAATATGTAGTTGTTCCCTCTTTGCAGCTATAAAAGTTTTGACTCTTCTGAGAAGGCTTTCCACAAGCTCTTGGGAGTATTTCTGTGGGAATGTTTGCCCATCCATGCTCAGTAGAGCATTTGTGAGGTCAGGGACTGATGTTGGACGAGAAGGCCTGGCTCACAATCTCCGTTCCAGTTCATCCCAAAGGTGTTCGACAGGGTCGAGGTCAGGGCTCTGAGCGAGTGAGTCAATTTCTTACATACCAAACTCATCCAACAATGTCTTTATAGACTATGTGCACTGGGGCACAGTCATGATGGAATAGAAAAGGGCTTTCCCCACACTGTCCACACAAAGTTGGAAGCATAGCATTGTCTTAGTATGCTGAACCATTAAGATTTCCCTTCACTGGAAGTTAGGGGACCAAACACTGAAAAACACCCCCATACCATTATCCCTCATCCACCTAAATGTACAGTTGGCACAGTGAAGTCAGGTAGGTAAAATTATCCTGGCATTCACCAAACCCAGACTTGCCCATCTACAGTCTCATTATTTGTTTCTTGTGTTCATTTTTATTGACCAGTGTGGCCATGCAACTCTCAGACAACATTCCATTTCTTTATGGTCAATTACTTTGTGTGCTTGCATTTATTCCTGAAATTATAATTAATGATGGTAGACCTAGTAAAACCTGGGGTGTAAGGTTAAAAATGAAGTGGATCATAGATAATAACTGTTGTGGGCCATTACTGCATTTAAAGTCGTTTTCTGGAAAAATATATATCTGAAACTTACCCTTTTCCTGATTTGACAAACTCTGTGGAAAGAAAAAAAATATAATTTTCAAAACCCTTGGTAAATAAATATCTGTTTAAGTGCAAGAATGTAAGTATAAATGCCAACTGTGCTTTTAGTACTTTCACTAATATCTCATCCTAGGTGTTTCACCAAGCACAATGGTTTAATGGAAAACATTTGCCACCCCTCCATACTGTATTGAGAAGTCCGCTTTTCATTTGTGTATTTTGCTGACCCATAGAAGTACCCGGCTATGTTCCACTCCTGTATGAGCAATATGCCATGGCCATACCTGGGGACATCCAGGCTGCAGCTACTGTACCTGGAGCCCTCACTCTTTGGAATATGGGTGAGTGGGTCCAGTGATATCAGGGGACACAGCAGTTGCCGTCAATGGCCAAATGAAACCGGGAGAGTCCTCAGGTATGTTTATGACCTTGCCATTCACTCATGCACTTTAAATCACTCTCTTCTGCTATATTGGCTGCAAATATCTATATACACAGGAGGACCCAGGAGGCAGGAGGACCCTGGGATTTTGTTTTACATGACAGTCTAAATTGACTGCAAACAGTGGAATAGCTTCTGGGTATGTTGGGTCTTCTTAATGAAGTTGTCTAGAACATTAACATCTAGAATAGTATATGAATGTACAATGTTGTGACAACTTTACTTTGCCCAATATCTGTGTAATACCTCACCTTTTGCAAGTCTTCAAATGATATTTCAGTCTCCTTTAGTTTTTCTCTAAGGATTTGTTCTTTGGCAGAAATCAGTGATTCTTCACTCTCCAATTGTTCAATATCCTGTTCAAGTCTTAAAAAAAAGAATTGAAAGTTGTAAGATCATAAAGAATGTTTACATGGTTTGTAGTATTGCTTTTTTTTTTAACATAGCGAAGCCCGGTAGTACCTACTCCAGACCACTCTTAACCCCTGGTGCTGTAGTGAGATGGAAGTGGAGATATATACCGCTCCCATCACTTTTCATTGGACACTAAGAGAACCCTCATGGTAGAGAAACATTTTAAACAGACAGGTGAATTCATATATTCACAAAACCCAAGTATATAATTACTTGCAATATAAGTATACATTAAAAAAGTATTGCAGTGCAAAACTGATGTTATTCCAGTTTTATATTCCAAGATTTGTCACTACGCATGTCAAAAAAATGAGTATACATAATATAACAATTATTCCGCATTTCAATATAGTGCTAATAGTGTCAACAAATAAAGAAATACCTGTTTTTCATGCACATTTATACCTATCGACCACAAGCACACATCACCCACCTATCATCACCCACCTATCATATAGAAACCAAAACTTTTTTTACAACTAATACATGTACTAAAGTTGATAGTATGTTAGCATGCAATGTAGTTCATTGACGCTTATGATTATACGTTCTCATGATCATGTCAATAGAACTGAAAAACATGTTGTATATAGATATACAATCATCCAACTACAATATATTAAGTGGTAAGGATTTTTATACACAGTTAATGGACCCGACTAATGCCACATGCTCTCTGTAAAATATACAACTGCTAAGTTGTCAATATGTGTAAAGACCCATTCTAAGTACTACATGTGGAATATTGAATTGGTTTCCAGGATTACTGTTAAACCGTTGTCATCCCACAATTGTGCTTTGTAAATAAACATGGCCCAGTGTTTTGTCTAACATTATCTTCCCTATCCATCATGGATATCAAGGTTTTGTCTAAAAAAAAAGCTATAATTAACAAGTTACATTGTTAACTATTGTTGACGTATCCTGTAGAGAGCTGTGATTCTTTCTGTACTAATATACTTAATATGACTTAATTTCCTGTTTAAGTAATGCACATACATCCGAGAGGGGTGCACTAGTCACTGACTTTCACTGATAACTGGGTGAATGCTTTTTCCTGCAGGATGTAATTGATGATGTCATTAAATACGACTTTGCCCTAATCTATCTTGGGAGTAACAGGGTGTATTAATTAAAAAGGAAACACAAAATACTTAATGGAAATTATTATGTAGGAAAGGTCATCCTATCAAAGCAGGAAACACAAATAGTTTGCCTCAACTTCAGTCTAGAAGAAGAATGATGTAAAGCAGCTTCATATCGTTCCTAAGTACCACACTTATTACAAACAAAGCAAGCAAAAGGTCTGCCATACTGCTACGCTGCAGTTCCTGGAATCCTGGTAGCCGGAGTCATTCACAGGTATGCTAAGACTGTATCTTATTTGGTTTCTGTTGCCGATTCCTTCTTTGCTCCTGACTACTCTGGCTTAACAGAATGTGTTGCTGTAAATAATTACATTTAAGCTCATCTAAGATGGGGGGTGAAGTAAGAGTAGGTTCCGGCAAATTATAACATACCATCATTATGTTACATACATCTGTATCATTGAGATTAATGTTTGGTGCCTGTGACCAGAAGAGACAAAATCTGCAGGTACAACTAGATTTGCCACCTTTTACCATTTCCCAGTCAATCTCTGAAAGTGTGATGAGAAGGTCTTCCTGAGCGTGACCAGGGTGTCGTTCGGGTGTGGTTTTGGGTGTGATCAGGGTGTGACCAGGGTGTGGTTGGAGTGCAATTAGGGACATGCCTTTATGATAAAAAAAAGTTTTTCCATTTTGTTCATTGGAATGAAAGGTGACATAAAAAAGAAATAAAAGTTAGATGAGGAGAGACGAGAAAAATGATTAAAAAAAGAAAGCAGAGGTGATAAAACAGAAAGAATTTGGAAGAGAAACAAGAAAAAAAGAAGAGGAAAATTGAGAGAAGGGAAAAGGAGAGAAAAAGGGAAGGAGAAAGGTAGCATGAAAAAAAAGGAGAAGATAGAAGACAGAAAGAATAGAGAAAACAGAGGAGACCAGTGAGAAACACACCTACAAACACCTACCCCCACACACACAAACAAGACTCAAAATAACATGCTCACACATACACCCAGACGCTCAATACACCCCCATTAACACACACCCAGTCACCTTTACTTCATGAAGCCTCAGTATGTCTTAATTGCAGCTCTGAATGGAATGCTTGAAAATAACAAAGGTGGGCTGCTTGGTAATTAACATCTATAAAACTTTTACGTCATTGTCTTGGCTTTTAATATTACCAGAGTTCTCGAGTTTCTCTGTTATTTCCTCATTTCATAGGAAAAAATACATTTTTTGCAAGTGCATTCATATTTTATAGTTGACCATTAATACATACAAAATAATACAATGTTCTCAGTTCCATAGTTTACTATATACATACATTTTAAAAAGCCTTTAAAAATATTATTTTTTGCACATAGTATTAAAACTTGTGGATGATACTAGAGACCAGAAAATATAGACCAGTAATATAATCTAGTAATTATGATGTAAGTTTCAAAACTGTAACAATGTCTCCTTGTCATCCTCTGCACCTCACACCCTGATGACAAAGTGTGCCAGCGCTTTTGAATAAATGTTAACCCTTTCTCCCCTGTCTGACCACTGTACATAATCAGTCTGATCACCACAATGCAATGATAATTTTTTTTCCTAGCGAATTTTTTGTTAATTTTTTGCAGATTTCATTCATTTTTTTAATATATAATAGAATATTAACCCTTTCTTTTGGGCTATTATTGGAGGTTTTCCCTCTATAATAATTAGTCTGTGTGTCCTGCTGACAATTCCAGTTTTAATTCTAATTTCTGTCTAAACATTTAGCGCTGAGGATGCTATTCTGCACCGGACACACCAAGGCCGTTAACAATCAGCTACACAAGGCTGATATACTGAGGGTTTTTTATTAAAAAAAAATGACACATATGTACTCTGCTAACCAGTCTTATGACAATCTGGTGTCAACCTCAGATAGCGAAACACCAGTTTCCATTTCTGACATATCAAGTGTCACTTCAAATGACACTATTGTATCCTGTGCATGAAAGTTATACATGGGCACCTTCAGAGGTTCCAGGAATCCTCCCCCTTCACTGCTTCCCCTGGCATCGCCTCTAATGTCGAAATTTCTGAGCCATATCAATACTTTTGGCCTCTACAAAGAAACAGATTCTTTGAGGACATTGCTGCACAAACAAATTTGTATCACACTCAAAATTGGTCAGCTAACCCCAACTCATTTTATGTAAGAGGCAATTTATGGCAACCTACTAACTTTGCTATCATGGCCCTCTTGCGCTTTCTACATTTTATCGACAATACGATAAGTGCCCCCAAAAATGACCCACTGTATGACTGTACAAGCTAAGACCCTTGTTGACATATCTAAGGTTTATGCCCCAGAAAAAAAGTATTGACCAAGCGCTAATGAGATTCAAGGCGAGGCTGTTTTTCAAGTAGTACATGTCAAACGAAAGCCATATCTGTCCTTTAAAAAATAATATATAATGAAGGTGGGTACAATAAATGTTGAATAGTGAAACCACGATTGAACATGTGGTTAAAATGACAAAAGGGCTCCTGTCCTCGGAGTGTTAAATATACTTCCCTGTCATGAAGGGGTTAATATGACAAAGCGTTAATCATGTTGGTAAAATAACATGGAATTGAGAATTTCACACACACAGTGCTCCAAAAAAGGAACACAGCATATCTGTAAGTAAAATGCATATTACATGGACTCGAATGCCATTTACTGCATGCAAATCAGTGTATGCATCCTGTTTATGAGTTCAAAAACAAGACTTTTACTAAAGCAGAAAGTACACCTCTCACAGATGGGCTACACCACTTCCATTGAGAGATGTGTGCCAATTAAACCTTGTTGTCTATGTACTTAGTTATTCTATTGCAGAGAATACATTGCGTATTATATGTATGTTTTTTTATGCAGCAAACTTGAAGCCAGAATATAATTACTGCAAATTATAATATGTAATTATAAAAAACGTGTATATATTTTACAACAAAATCCTTGAATCACAAGAATACCAAATTTTATTTAGGAGGTCACTCTGTTGCTGTGTAATGTACTTTTTTTGCATTTGCACAACCACTGCCAAAATAACAGCGATTTCATGAATTTCCGTTCAATATGCTATAATTTCAAAACAGTAAGTATAAAAAGCAAACATGTGAGGCCCTGTTAAATTTAACACTGACAAAAGTTCAAAAGTGGAAGAGTTAAAGACTTCAGTGATTAACTAGAGATTAATGGAGAGGGATGTGCCATTCCTATGGGACAGATTCAAGGGTAGCTGAAGTGTCTCTGGGAAAATCAAGCTAATCAGGAAGCTCCTTGCATTATGGGACATGTTTGGTTTATGGTTTCCACCCTCACATGTTTCCTGTTATTGTTTCATGTCCACTACTGTGTTGGTACATTCTCAAAAATTTGGCATTCTAATTACAGCCTTTTTGTTTTAGCTGCTAAGTGCTTCGGATTAATATATGACAAGTGAATCTAAAGGGTGTTGCAATATATAGTAATTCAAGAGAGAGAAAAGAAAGCCTTTGGAGAAATAATTGGATTAGTGAAAGGAATTTAGAAAAAGTGAAATTCAATGTGATAGTTGAGCCATGCCTAGGTGCCCTCCAGCAAATACTTCTGTTGCCTCTATCATTTGTTTACAATGAAGCGCGCCCGCAAAATCCCAAGATCTCAGTCTGGTAGTCCCATGGAGAACTGATTTGATAGCCTGTCAATGGATGGGCCCTGAATGGACCACAGACCCCAGTGCCCATTCCCCCCTTTAACGGCCTAGGCAGCCAACAAGGGTGCCAAAGTGGTAATCAGGTTCTGTGAGAAAGTAGAGAGAGGAGGAAAAAAAAATATGATAGAGACATGAGATGACAGGGAAAAAGAATTAATGACAGGGTAGACATGAGACATGTGTCCCTGTGACATGAGCGAGAGAGAGAAAATGGCATTTATTGAGAACCATGAAGGGTGCATTACTATTCAAAATAAATGTCAGGTTGATACCAAGGCCCTAGGAACTACTTCAAAAATGACCCTACCACCTCCAACATATATCACCACTTAAATAAAATGACATATCATAGGGTGTGTTGGTGGTCTTCCTACACGTTCTGATACCAGTATAAAACAACAATTATAGTAACTGAAATCGCAATGGGAAATTAAAGTTTTGGGAGGATGGATGGGGGATGTGCTGGTTATAAATGAGAATAAACATTCCAAACTCCTTCACAAGCAGCTGAAACTACTTTGACTCGATGTGGTTGGAATGCTAGAAGTGTTTGTGGAGACACATGCCTTTGTCTAGTTCCAATTTCTCAGATGAACATTTGAAGCATGTGGACCACATTGTTGCAGGTGGTGGTGGTGGTGGTGGCTACAGATGAAAAAGCAAAGTCATGTCTCTTCACATACCATAAAAGGACATGGTGACAGACCCTTGTTTGTTTCATGGAAAATTGGAACAAGATAGCATTTTATGTGGGAACTTGCTGCAAATATCTCAGTTGTTTCTCATCAAGTGAAATTAATGTCGGAAGAGTCACTCTAGCACTTCCTGTTGTAGCTCTGGAATTAACTTTTGCCAAAGTTTTTGTGTTTTACCTACACCCTTCTGAAGTTATTAACTGTACAAAATAATCAATATCGATTAAGTTTAAAATTAAACGTTTACTGCATGATCTAAACGCGTACGTATCAATATTAACTGTGTGCAAATATCTTGTTATATAACCCTATTTGTCACCAAGCAGATATATGCACATACAGCTACCAGGTAGAGCACAGAAGCTTAAATGACATCAGCGCAACCTGAAGGAGGTGAGAGAATTCCGCAAAAAATATTTTATCCTAAGATCTGTACAAATTGGTCAGCAAACATATCGATCCGTTTTAAAGATTATATGGCAACATTAAAATTTTAAAAAAAATCAACCGAAGACAGAAATTCTTGATCGTTGAGGAGACCTTTAATAATGGGGACCCAAAATGTGTGACTCATTCTGGAAAATATGCAAAGCTGAAAGACCTTTTTGTTAAATACGGTACATACATGAGTACTGCAGTACAGGAGGCATATTTTTGTGTTGTAGGACACCTTGTGGCCACAAGCAGTATTTTTGATAATTTGAGCTTAAATACAGAAAATGCATGTTTTCTTTTAATTGGATTGTTGGTATCAGTCTGATTCTAGGTCACTGGGTTTTAGCTTCTAGCTTACTTTTAATTAGTTACTACCCAAATGTTCATGTGCGCCTTAATACATAGACTTCAATCTTCTTTAGAGCACAATTGAGAAACTTAACAAAGATCCATTACAAGTATGCCATAATATAAGGAACTTGCAGTTTTTTTATTTTCTATCATAGGAGCTCCAGAAGAGGTTAGGACCACACATGCATTACAGATGATCCTATAACTATGATGTTAGGGCATTCCTGATGTTTTCGAACACCTGGGATGGAAATTTTACCTCTTGCTATTTGTGGCTCATAGAAAATGTCACCATGACATCAAGGGTAATGTCAAACTAACAGAAGGGCTCAAACAAGATCTCCAGTAAAAAATCAAAAAAGTGGAAAAAATGTGGAAACCAACTGTCTACGTTCTGTCATACCACCCTCCTATTTTTTAAATATTAATCATACCCAATGATGATGACAGCTCTAACAATGAATAGAGGAAGGTTAAAAAGCTGCCCACTCTAAATCTAGATAGAGGAAAGCTAATTGTCTTAACATTTTAAATACCATACATATTTATCAAAATTACCGTATTTTGAAAGAACTTGATATCTGTACATTTTGTATAACACACCCTGGCAATCCTTAAAGGAAGTGTCTGCTGCCTGAAGCCAGAGCCGCGTGGAGAGCGCCTACCGGGCAGCCTGGTCTCACAAGAGGGATCCTCTGCATACTGGGCAGAGGTAAGGGATGGATGCCTGAGGGTGCCCAGGACCTGAGGGGCATATGTTACAGGAAGGCTGTTTCAGGGGCAGAGTTGGCACAGGCAGGCTGCATGAGGGGCAGAGATAGCACAAGCAAGCTGCTTTAGGGGCAGAAGTGGCACAGGCAGGTTGCTATAGGGAAAGAGTTGGCACAGGCAGGCTGTTTCAGGGGCATAGTTTGCACAGGCAGACTGTTTCAGGGGCAAAGTTTGCACAGACAGGCTGTTTCAGGGGCAGAGTTTGCACAGGCAGGCTGTTTCAGGGGCAGAGTTGGCACAGATAGACTGTTTCAGGGGCAGATGTGGCACAGGCAGGCTGCTTGAGGGGCAGAGATAGCACAGCCAGGCTGCTTTATGGGCAGAGGTTGTGCAGGCAGGTTGCTATAGGGGAAGAGTTGGCACAAGCAGGCTGTTTGGGGCAACAATGACACAAGTACGCTGTTTAGAGAGAAAATATCACACAGACTTGCGTTTTGGGGACAAATGTCCTATGCAACCACTTTGGGTGCTGGGCAGGTCTTGTGGATGCAATCAGGGTCCTGGGGCAAAGTCATATGTGCGCAATCTTGGTGCCAATGCTGGCCTTTTTGGGTGTGTGACATGTGATCTATGCCTGCAATTTTCATTTGAGCTATACCTTCAGTGCTGAGTTTGCTTCCATGTTTTTTTTTATTAATACCTGCAAATACAGAGTTTGCATGTCTTATTCAGTTGCTCTATATCTGAAATGGTATGTTTCATGTGTTATTTATTTAATCTATACCCGCAATTAAAGGATTTGTATGTCTTATTTAGTTGAGCTATACCTGCAATGCTGCGTTTCCATGTGTTGTTTCTTTGATCTATACCTTGTTAGTGATATTGATGCATGAGGAAGGAAAAAATAGGTATGGTACAGTGAAGTGTCCCTAATGAGTCACAAACCTATGGAGAACCAAAACTTGAAATTAGAATAATGGAATAATAATGGAATGCATCAATAGTAGATGCTGTGCGACTTATGATGCGGAATCTGCAGCCACGCTGCGGGAGGGTTACTATGGAAACTGTACCTGAGGATAAGGCTTATAAAAAGAAACAATAAAAGGAAAATACTAAATGATAGAGCTGTTTTCTGCAAAATATGCTTAATTAATAAGTTGGTGTTTTTCAATTAATTTTATTTAAGGACTTAATAAATTTAACAATGTTCAAAAAATCTACAATTATCACTAACGGCAAAAACGTTTACTAAGAAAAATCTTTGTGTCAGTATAAGCTGAAAGCCTATTTGTAAATAAATTGTGGGCTGTGAAAGCGTATAGTTAATTAATGACTTCAAAATGAAGTGAATGTCATGGGCTCATTGCATAACACTTTGCCGTCTGCATAGCGTTTCCATGCCGGAAGTTAATAACTTTGTCCTCTTTAGATTAGTGGCATGTAAATGGCTTTGCAACTCAGAGCTTGCTGGGGTCATGCTAAACCTGGTTGTCCAGAGTGTTATTTAAAGTGGGAACATTGCCACTCTATATGTTATACATAAAAAAATGCAAGTGACAAATGCTATATTGAGATAAATCAATTAGTATTTTCTACACGCCTTGTGCAACATTTGAGGCAAACCTACATGTTTTTGGTGGGTTAGATGGAGAGCATACTCCTTGGCGGAGGGGTTCTGCTACAGATCTGAAGCTGCTGTTTCTCCCAAAGATAAGTCATTGGTTGTTTTTTCAGGTCCTTCCTTACAACATACTTTAATACACATTCTTTATTTAGGAGACTACCAGGGACACTAGAAGGTCCTTTTAAAGAAGAAAAAATATAATTAATTTTCAAAAGATATTTAATTTTTTTCCCAACGTTGAATCACTTTTTATATACATAATATAGGAAACTATGTATAAAACGTGATAAGTCATCCTAATGTAAAGTGTTGACTCACATTACCACCATACCCGCCTGCTAATAGGACCATTCAAATAGTTATAGCTATTATGATTGGTCCACTTTTCAAACTTTGCACCATAATCACTCTTGATACATGACAGTTGGGAAATGATTTTGCTGTCTTATGGATCACTGGTTGTAATGTAAGATTTATGAAGAGCTGACGTTTATTTAATCTATTTTGATGTTGCAAGGAGCTTGTCATTACAGAAAGTAGCCACTATGTTTTCTTGGGAATGGGGTGTACACAAGCTTTGTTTAATTTCTTGAATTTCAAGTTCTTTCATGATTTCTTTAAAAAAAAATCAAACAAATTAATCTTAATAAGAATGTCTGACTCAATAACACAAAATATATGTGACCTACAACAAACATTTGGTTGCGAGCCATTAGGTTTCATTTAAGCAGTCGCTGGCTGACAAACAGTGAATTGTGCCTTGACATTCGCATTGAATTAACACAAGAAGGCTGCTCTTTATTTTCACTTCGAAAGAGGGGCTGGTATACAGTACTGGCGTACATCCCTAGAATAATTAGGAATGAACATGAAAATGATGTAATTGCCTCACAATTAATTCCACCACTGCGTTATACTGTAGATAGCCACCTATGGATTTTCCTATGTTTCCATTGCACACAAAGGAAATTGGTGGCACTTTTCAAGGCAGAGGTAGCGGGAATTTTTTTTCCTCAGAAACAAGACGAGTCTATGGCCTAACCATTCAGATCCAAACCAGTGTCTTTTAGGTCACAACCATATTCCATAGACTTTAATCATATTTATTAAATGCTTCCCAGGATTGTGTGGTACTTTTGAAACTGCAAATTGAGCCAACTCCCAATATAACTCATTTGGCTGTTCAATTAGTACGTGCTAGGAGGCCAATGTTTCCATGGGAACTTTGAATTCTGCTATAGAAAAAAATATACTGTAATAAGAGGCCATTAATATAAACACTATACAGGTCAATTATAGGAGAGGAATTATCATAGTAACATGACCTTTCGGGGCTAATGTAGTATTAACTCCACTATAAGCTTGAAATAATTAAATATTTTCACCCCGAATCATACTTAACAGTCTAAAAATTAAAGCCACAGTTGATGGTGGAACATTTGAATGAATGCATCTCTTATAATGGAGGATGTGTTCAATGGATAAATAAGTCATTAGGCTGTACCAATGCCATGTAAAAACAAAATGACCGTCAATATCCCAACTTACTTAAGGCTCGACTTGGCTCCCACATACTTATTGCATGCATTATTTCAAATAGTTATTTAATAATCATTTTCAAAAGGACAATTTATGTTGTGGTATTATTCAACCATTATTTAAAACACGTACAAAAAATGGAGACAAGTTAGTGATGCCCAAACCTGGGAACCTCTTCACTCCGGCTACTCTGAGCCTTCCCCTTGCGGGACAGAGAACCGGTGCTTCAACCGGAAATATCCGCGTCAGAGCAAGGGCAAAGACCTTACATTAAACCAAAGCATTTTTATTAAATGATGATGATGTTGCAATGGAAAAGCTGCCTCTCCCCCATTTTGACTGATAATATGTGAGCTGAACTCCTCCGAAATCCTGAGGACAATCTGATTAAAAACATTTTGTCTAGTTTAATTTGAAAAGAAAATATTTTGAAAACCGATAAAGGTCCACGTATCAAAACAAACACAGCCTACTGTTCTTGATTGTAAATGTTTTTTTTTTCTCATTCCTTTTCCTAGTCTGCCTGTTTTTCCTGATGTAGAGATTCAGACTTTAATCAGTACTTTGATTGATGATAGCTTTATGCCATGTTTAGATTATGTCACTGTATTTAGCCTTTAGATTAGATCGACTAGATTGTAAGCTCGTTGGAGCAGGGCCCTCTTCTCCTTTTGTAGAAGTTTGTTATTGTGTGCGATTTTAACCCCTTAATGACAAAGCCTGTACATGAACGGGCTCAAAATGCATTGTTTTCAATGGGTTTAGGAACCGCCCATTGTCCTTAAGGGGTTAATGTATTCCTTTGATTGTTACAGCACTACAGAATCTGCTGGCACTATATAAATACATGTAATGTAGCCTCTACCACTGTTAGGATATGACAAAGGAAAGAAATGTATTTTCTGAAATGATTAAGATTTTTGGAAGTTATTATTTCATAAAAATGAATCTCGAATTATAGGCTGTAACCATCGAGGTATTCCATTCTAACAATATTTCAAATAAGAGTTACTTTGAGAACAGGAAAATCAATTGATATGACATCTCAAGATAAAGATGATCTGTTTCATCAAATCACCAAGAAAATGTGTCAGGTAATACTAAATAAATGTTGTGTCATTAAGCTTACCAGTAAGACATAATTCGAGTTGCTCCATAAATAAAAGTGTGAAATTGTGAAGAATGCATAATAATAGAGATAATTCCCTTCGGGCTTACCAACATGCAATAAGAGGTATTAGACCGGATTGAACGCTGAACACAATACACGTCAATGGAAGTAAGTTTGTCTGAATATTTATGTTGGAGTTATGTTTAGACAAAGTAAGTCTAAACTATTTCAACTTCGCCTCTAAGTTGACCCATATGGATGTCAACTAAAGCAGCTCTGGAGCAGTAACTGGTTTCTATCATTCAAGGTTCTTTCACCACAACAGTTCTGGATCCAATCTGTCTAATGGTACAAGCTTGTGATTCTTCCAAAACTCTGCAGCATAAACCCTGCTTTATGTGAATATATATATTATAGACTGTTCATCGCATATACAGTTTGGAATCCCGGATCAATCTAAATGTATAGCCTACATGAGTCAAAAAAATCTGTATAACTAACTGCTTCAGGGCTGGCTAGTGATTTTAAATTAAAATTCTTAAATCTGCTTTTCTTGAATAAGGTCTTAAGACATATATACCATTATTCATGAATTTTCTCATTTTTTTCCAGATTCTAGACTGCATGTGATGAGTAGCTATTTATTTTAAATGGACAAAAGGGAGGGGAAAGCACCAAAAAATAAATATTTGGATGGAGGGCCGCATACCTTCCAACATTTCAAATGGCCAAAGAGGGACAGTTTTTAGTAGTATTGATCATCAGTAATTAGTAACATTCAAGCCTAACCAAGCATGTCCTGATATTTTTGGTATAGTCTCGATCCCCACAATATATAACCACAACTTTATTAGACTCATCTGACAATATTATTCCGTGCCAAGCTAGACCACGTGTGTTTGGAAGGAGAGTATTGAAAAATTATGATGGCATTTGTGAAGGGCTTGTCAAATTATAATGTGATAAATACAAATGTGTCCGACAATAAGTTGCATGGATAAAGAACAGTTTAATCAATATCCTTACTGATCAACTACTGCACATACCGTCCACTTGGAGTACTTTGGTTGCATAAGTGTCAGTTTCCCGACTTTTGGTTGTCACTCAGTGCTTATTATTAGTTCTTATGATTAGGAGTTTGTCCTAAAAGCTTAAATAACACTGTTCATTTACCAAAAATGTAACATTTATGTAATTTCTCAACAAAATGTTTTTTTTCTAAAGTTACGCAACAAATGCGATCATAAATTTTACTATGATTTTTTACTTTGGATAATATTTAATATGGATGATGCATGGAGAGTCTTAGCTGTGACTTAAAGCAATTAAAATATAGCAATAAAAAGAAGAAGAAACAGAATTCAGTATTTATTATTTATAAATATAAATTTAGATAGTTT
This sequence comes from Spea multiplicata, assembly GCA_009364415.1. NCBI lineage: Eukaryota > Metazoa > Chordata > Amphibia > Anura > Pelobatidae > Spea > Spea multiplicata. Next base: position 26,219 of record VKOC01018148.1, read on the forward strand.
CTTAAGCTCTTGAATAACAGTAGTCTAAAAAATGAATAGGAAATTAAAAACTTGAAAATAACTGTTTGTATGCTGTACATCCATGCTGGCATGTATACAATTGTCACTTCCGTAAATCACCAATTGGAAGGATTGGATATCACTAAACACTTTGGAGTGAAAGACTTTTATTTCCATCAACTAATACTTCCCGGATGTTCAGATTATTAAACTGGGCTGCATGAGTGTAACAAGATTCTTAAAGATGACAATAATTTCATAATTTAAGGCGCACTTCTATAGTGTTATCTGGGGGGAGACCTTAATCACCCTGGGTCTCACGCACATAAATGGGAGGTAAGTCTGAAGACAGTTAGCAATACTGTGTGAATGTTTAGGATGCTGGGGCAGGGACGATAACTGTTAGCATATCTTTTTAATTCTGTGCTTATTAATATTGTTTAGTTAGTAAAAAGACCATTCACTAATAAGTAGTTCCAGTACTAATAAAAATGGCTATAATTATCTGTAAAGAAGAAAAAAAATCTGGCTACCTTTAAATGTCAGCATGAGTGACTTTACTAAATGTTGCTTTAATTACCTTTATTGCAATGATTACATCAGAACTTTCGTGTGTGTGTTTTTTTTAGGTCTTATGACTTCTTTCCATTAGCGACACTCATATAATTAGATTACAGTTTAATAGGCTTTAAGAGGGAAGATGGTGAGAGAAAGCTGGCTGCGAGACTCAGATTATAGCAGACCACGCTTGGTTTGCTCGCTGGCGTGGGCAGTGCAAAGTACATTTACAGATCAGACAGTCATACGCTGAACACAAGCATCAGATGGCAGTCATTAATTACAGCATTGGTTTTATCCGCGTGTGTGGGTTTTGTTTTACATCTCGCAAGTGGAAATTTAAATTCACCACATACATAAAATCGACTCCCTAATTTGGATAAAGTTTGTTTCAAAGGACCAGCACAATTTGTATTTTATTTCTTTACCAAATTATTATGCCAGTATATAGGAGTTTGTGTTAACACTTTGAGGGAGTCACCCCTGGTATTATACCTGTATTCTGATAAAGCCAGGTTGAACCTTAAATTACTTTTGTCCTGGTACTCCGGTAATTTGGGAACTGTGCATGCTGGAAAACGGAGCGGAGAAAGGGGGTTCTGTGGACAGAATGACAGTTTGCACATGTATTGTTGATGGAGACAAAGGATGTCTCATTACAAAGTTGGTAATTATCAATAATAATTCTTAAAAAAAACCCAGGAGACTGACCTAAATTTCCAAAAAGTAGCTTCTTTGTTTAGATAAAGAAAATCATACACAATAGGTGCAAAGATGTAAAGCATGTTTGATGTCTATTTTCAGAATCCCCAGAACAACAGATTTGTAAATAACATTACAGAAGTGCATTCTTTTTATTATATTATGAAGCACACATACTGTATATAGACAGCCATCTATCAGTTAGCAATTTGCAGAAACATTCACCGGCACTGGTTATAAGGACCATAGGAGTGGAAATATCCATTCTTACCTTTGGACATTCTCTTCTAGAACTTTTAGTTTTTTCTCATCCTCCTCACATTGCTTTCTTAATTCTTCCTCCTCTGCTGATCCAGTTGGGACTCCCTGAAGCAGCCATTTCTCTCTGAGTGATTTAGACTGAAGATAAATATAAATAATTTTGTAATTATCCTATTACTCCATTATATATAGTTAAAATATGATATAGTCACAATATAACATTTCATGTGGGCTAGTGGCAGGGGTGTAACACAGGCCCCCGAGGTAGTGAAGGCCCTAAAGACTTCTTGGTACAAAAGTTGATCCTTTGTAACTCCTCCTGATCTGCTGTTAGTTACGTCTGTAATATTTTATGTTATAGGATATACATGGTGTTTCTTAACATACCACTGACACATACCTACTTCACTTCCCTTATCTCCTCCCTGTTTCACAACCCTAAACACCTCTTCAAGCTCATCGTAACCTTGGGTTTTCAATACCACCTGTACACCAATAACACCCAAATCTATCTATCCTCTCCCTATCTCTAGCCCCCCGGTCTTAGATCATGTAACTAACTGCCTTGCCTCTGTCTCTAACTGGATGTCTGCACATTTCCTTGCATAATACACCCTAACTCTCTAGATTGTAAGCTCCTTTGAGCAGGGCCCTTCTCACCTGTTTTTTCTGTAAGTCAAATTGTTATGTTATATATTACTTAATATGTGCCGTTTACCCATTGTACAGTGCTGTGGACCATGATGGCGCTATATAAAACAATAAATAACTATCCTTTTATCAAGAAATTGCAAGACTACTTTTTACTGTGTTATGTGACATTTAACTGTGTTATGTGTTAACATTGCAGGAGTATATTTAATTTGTGTTATCTACAATATGGAAAGAATGTTCTCGTTATATGTGGTTACATAGGACAAAGATTGCTTTTCAAAATAAATTAGTACTTAAGCCTTGAGCGAGAAATCGAGGGAACTACTCCCAAATTCTTCAAAGCACAGATCCGGAGGAGATGACGATATAAAAATGAATACTTTAATATATGAAATAAATAAATAATCGGAGTAGCGGCAGTTTTCAAAATCACGGCGTCCCGCGTTCATCCACTGCTGCACAACCGAATGTATTTATTTATTTAGTTCCCTCGATTTCTAACTCAAGGAGGTCACGTAACATGATTTTACGTGTCCCCACAGAAAGATTATGGCAAGGTACGGTGAGTAAGAGAGTGAGAGTAAGCATTTATGTATATATATGTATATTTTAGGATGAGTGTGTATGTGTCTATGGCTTATTAAGAAGGCGTCTAATGTTAATGTGTGTGCTAAAAAGTATTGCTGATTATAAGTTACCCCAAATATCAATATTAATTGGAAAAGAAAAACTGAATATAAGACTACCTATAGAAAAAAGTTTTACTAGTAAATAATAATTCACATGTATTTTTCATATTTAATACAAACTATGATTGAGGAAAATGCATTTCTTGTTTTTATTTCCCAACCTGCCCCCCAGTTATGCACATCTGACTCCAGTTATCTGCACCCCCAGACATGCCTTATACGCCCTCTATGCCACTCTACCTCCCCGATATGCCACTCTGCCCCCCTGATATGCCCCCCGTGCTCCAGACTCCCTGGTGTCTAGTGGAGGCAGCTGGTGGATGTCTGCGTGATGCGCGTAGACAATCTCTGCTGCTGCCCGGCACTGAAGGAGCGCCGGAAGGTCAAGTTACGCCGGCGCTCCGTCATAGAAGCCCTGGCAGAAGTTCAGGGCAGCAGCTGCCAGAGAGGACGATCCAGGGCTCCTGCAGCGCTGCAAGGGTATTTGGATTTTAGTCTTATAGTCAGACCTCTATTTGAGGTCGGATTATAAGACGATCTCGAATATAAGACAAGGGGTATTTTTCAGAGCATTTGCTCTGAAAAAATGTCGTCTTATATTCGATCAAATACAGTATATATTTGCATATATCTCACATAAGCAAATCCATCGCTTCAGAGAATACAATAATAGAATAACAGATGGCCCCATCTGTATACCATAGGCCATACTGTCAGATTTTGTATTTCCATTATAAGCATTATAACTATACACATCTACCCTTTTAGTCTAGTGTGGTGAGCAACACATGCTGACATTTATCCCTCCCATTTAAATAACTATGACGGCACCTTGTGAATAGATTTAAAGACTATGATATTGCTAATTGTCTAGTTCTACACAGGCAATTGCACCAAGGTACGGCTCACGTCTGCATCACCACACCATTCCATTCTGTAGACACATGTTTGCATATATTGTAACATGCTTTCTTGCTTACATTAAACCACAGGATGGCTATATAGCACCGAACTATGTTAGCAGGAAAGCATACAGTGATTGCTCCTTCTTGACTGCATTCTCCAACAGGAGAAAAATAGATCACCCTTATCAAGATGTAATAAAATATAGATGCAAAAGTTAACCACCTGGTTAACAGAAATGATTCCTTCAAGCCCCACTCCCCATTGCTGATCATGGCTCTTACCTTCAGATGCTGCAGCTGAAGAATTTGGTCGTCGAGCTGCTGCCTTTTGTCCTCAATTGCAGCCTGTCGTTTTCTTTTTTCCTTAACAAGAGGAGGAAAAAAATGAAAAAATGCACGTATGCTGCTTTTTCGTTTACTTACTGAGATACAACATGTACTAGCTGCACTGTTAATTAGAAAGCAAAGAGAGGTGTGATAACATGGTATCGTCAGGACTGGCTGCTGTCATCGGCAATATAGAGATCCACCCGCTCATGGGTTTAGAAACAGCTGCTACAGTCACAATTTCTCAGTTTAAAGGGACATTGATATTATCGGTATTACAAGCTAACTCAGCATCTTTTCAAATATATGTTTCCATAAACATTTTAATAACATTTACATTCCACTGTGCGTATGCAGTTGTCAGATATCATGGATGGCTTTGGCTAAATTTTCTCTTGCCCCAAAGGATAAAGCCAGGGAGGTTGCACTCAGGTTCTCAGGTATCAAGGGAGGCTGAAGTCAAAATGGGTTACAGGTCGCATACAATGGGTACCATAGGAAAACACCTAGTGCCACAGGGAGCTTCAGAGTTGCCAGATTACCAGATTTGACCATGTTGAAGACATAATATGATCCCACAAAACTGGTTCATCATTATGGACCAAACTTGGGTTCATGAACTCAAACACAGACCTCACTCATCACCATTGTTGTGTACTGCTGGATGGTGAGTAGTGTAAAGGAGAGATGACAAAGACCTCACACCTCTGCCAATTACACAATTAAGAGGTTGAGACCTAAGGTGGCCCTGTAATGGTACTTTGTCTACAGTCCCACTGAGTCTCTGTTCAGCTTTGGCTAGGAGGTAGTACTTCAATTTCCAGGCCACAAACTTATCCTTAAAGTTTGTGCACACTTTCACAAACATTTTATTTGTTCAGAGGATATACAGCATGTACAGACCCTTTCCCACAAGAACTGTGATTGCTACATCATTGTGCCCCATAGGCAACATGGATTTATCCCCAACATGGAAACTACTTCATTATTCACTTGTGACTCTACTTTAGAGAATTAGGGCACTGAAGTCACCCGAGAAGGGCGATACTGGCTAACAGAGGAGGTCATGTGGAGTGTCCTCCAATATAGTGTTTCAAGTGGACTACTAATATTTCAAAACAGCAGCCAATCATTGAAACTAATGGGAGAGCTTCCTGTGTAGGAGAATAAGGGGGATCTCGTTAAACCCTCCTTTCCTATTTTGTGTATCTTCATCAAGGATAATTAAACAACATTCAATTTAATATTACAAGTAAGTTCTGGAAGAAGAATAATGAATAAAATTACATTCCGCCACGCCACGTGCATTCCAAGCTAAATTCTTGGCTAAACATGTTTATTTTACAGGCCATCAGTAGACCTGGCCTGTTGCACTAAAGCTCATACCTCTGAATATGTACCCAAAAGGTCTGTATGTCATTAAAGTTTCCGTGAACACATAAGGCAGCTACACATGACAGCAGGACAGTGCACAAAACTTATAATTGTCCCACAAAAAACAAGTACAGGGGATGGACTATTCTCAGACAGTCTTTTAGTAGAAGTGGAGTGGAATGGAAATAGGTGGAAAGTAAACATGGCCAAATAATAGTCAACGGCTAATTGAAAACCTTTTAGATTTTACACTTTGAATACCTCATAACGCACCATGGGAGTTTTATTCAAACAATATAACTATATATGTATGGGTATACCTCCCTGTCACATGACATGCTGACTAGATGAATCAAGACATCATTCAGCATCAGAGATTTATTACTTTGAATACCCATAAACAAAACACCCAGCAAGACGAGCTAAAAAAATCCCTTTCGGCAACAGCAAAGGACTATGAAACAACAGATCTTTATCATTCCTCCACATCAATGATGGAACCTTGACTTGACCTGACAATATAAGCTGCAAGATATGGATTTCGTAAAAAAATGTATATTGTGAATGGCAGATTAAGGCTCTGAATAGTAATGATCTAAATCCAAATCATTTAAAATGCCATGTCTGCAAAAAAAACTGTACTCTATTGTCACATTAACCATAAATCAATAGTACCAAAGGTGAAATCCTTAATCACATTTATGTAAACAATGCATACTATATTTATATATAATGGTAATATATCAGCGTAAAACGTATCAATCATCTCATAATGTAACAAGTTCAAGAAGGCTTCTAAAGGTGCAGATTTATACACCTATATAGAAAGTAGCATGTGGACTTCAAGTTTTACTTAAGAACTGCCTGTTACTTTTCTTGTTTTTGAACAACACAGTAACTTTGTGGGATATCTTCTTAGTGATTTTCTCAGTTTATTCAATGATTTTCTCTGATCTCAGTGGATTAGATTATTTAAACATGACTTTACTTTATGTTCATTAATGCTGAGTAAAAGATATGCAATATGCAACATACCACAACACAGGGTAAAAATAAAATGGATCTGCAGTACTAGTAGCACTTATTACAATCAGGGACAGGCACCCAGACACTAACAACAATTAACAATCTTTGATATAATTATCATTACATTCTGCTGTCATTGCAAATAATAATTTAATTTGTCTCCCGCATGGACTTCACAAGACCTCTGAAGGTGTGCTGTGGTATCTGGCACCAAGACGTTAGCAGAAGATTCTTTAAGTCCTGTAAGTTACAAGGTGGGGGCTCCATGGATGCATCCTGGTGCCATATGTTCTCTAGGTAAGCGACGCACACACACCCGGCCATCCACATGATGTAAAAGAAAACGTGATTCATCAAACCAGGCCACCCACTTTCATTGCTCTGATGTCCAGTTCTTACGCTCACAGGCCCATTGCAGGCACTTTTGGCAGTGGACAGGGGTTACCATGTGCACCCTGACTGGTCTGTAGCTACCAAGCCCCATACACAACAAACTGCGATGCACCATGTGTTCTGACACATTTCTATCAGAACCATCAGCAATTTGAGCTAGAGTAGCTTGTCTGTTGGATTTGACCACACGGGCCATTCTTCGTCCCCCACGTGCATCAGTGAGCCTTTGCCACCAATGACCCTGTCGTTGATGCATCACTTTTCCTTCCTTGGACCACATCTGATAGGTACTGACCACTGCAGATCGGGAACACCCCACAAGAGCTGCAGTTTTGGAGATACTCTGACCCACTACTAGCCATCACAATCCGGCCCTTGTCAAAGTCCTAGATACTAGCCATCACAATTTGGCCCTTGTCAAAGTCCCTCAGATCCTTACACTTGCCCATTTTCCTGCTTCTAACACATCAACTTTGATGGGGAAATGACATTTGTATATACATCAGCAAGGGTTTTATAATCTAAATTAAACTTATTCAGATCTAGTTGTAGTTATTGGGAAGGAGCATTGTTCTTTACCAATATGTCTTAACGCATGCCAATGTTATTGTCAAAATCTTAAATGGTAACTTGTTTCCCAAACAATCTTTTCGTATTATACAATTTTTAATTTCTCTATTACTATCAGCAAAAATAGCACCCAAACTTATTTTTCCCCCTCTTCTGTATTGTTTTAAATTTGCCAGAGGAAATGCTGTTATCAAAGAGGCTAGCATGCCTTTGAGAAGAACAACCGTCCTATACAGACAGACTGCAATTTCAGTAAAATGAGGTCTAGTAGTGGTGTAGACAAAGGGGCCCTGTTCCTCTCCTTAAATTAAACACATCTGGATTACAGCTGTGCTATATTCGTCTAAATCAGCACCCCAGACAGAATGAAATCCAATAGTGCTCTTGAATTCACTCTTATGATGCGTAGGAATGCTTAGCAAGGCCGTGGATTTTCTAGAGAAACTGGCCAAAATAATTCAGTTTAAAGTGTCAGCACTCATATTATTACTTTAATAATGGTATTTTTACTTATACATTCCGAAGGATTTTGTCTTCTAGCAGTTGGATTGTTATTATTGGTTATAAATTATTTTTGGTTCTTTTTAATTGACCTGTATAGGTTTTATTTCATTTCCTAGCTTACTAATCAACATGGGTGTCATATGTGCCGCCACTTAAAAAAAAAAAAGAAATCCATTCCACACATACATATAATCACATGCAGGGGCAGGCTAAGCGGGGGGGGGGGGCAATTGCCCCCCAGGCAGCCCTAAATCTAAATTAAGCGGCCGGGCCAGGGCCGTTTATAATGCGAGATGCGATTGCAGCCGATGCGGTTGTGAGTTTTAAAAACATTAAGTGGCCAGCGTGCCTGCACCATGCGGCCCAGTGCCTCATTGAGGCTCTTCGTCCCACCCCTTTGTAGAGGCGATGTGCCGCTCAAGAGGGCGGGCTCACATGGAACAGCTCCTCGTGACGAGAAGAACATGTCAGAGGAGGAGAGCAGTCTGCAGGGAAGGAAGCCGGCAAAAAAGTAAGTATTAAAAAAAATATATTTGGGGTGATAGGTATAAGGGCGGAGTGCCTTTGGACAACAATTAAATACAAAAAGGGGGTGGCTGGGGGGTATAAGTACACAACAGGGTGGTTGGGGCATTCACATAAATCAATACACAAAGGGGGTGGGTGGCTGGGGGCAATACACATGGGTACATTAACCAGTAAAAAAGGGACCATCAATACACAAGGGAGGGGGGCTGGCTGGGGACATCTCATAAATCAATACACAAGGGTGGTTGGGAAGAAATGCACAAAGGGGGGTGGCTCGGGGTACAAATGCACATGGCGCAATACACATGGGTGTTGGGGGGGGATAGATTAAAACCAGAGGGGGACCTGGCTGGGGAATCAATACCAAGGGGGAAACACACAAAAAACAAATCAGTGTGGAAAGCATTTTTCATGATTTGTGTAGCTTAACCCATACTGATGTGGGTGTTGGCATGGCAGAGCCTGTCCTGGTGTGTGTGTTTCAATGTCGGAATGGCAGAGCCTGTTCTGGTGTGTGTGTTTGGATGCCGGTGTGGCAGAACCTGTCCTGGTGTGTGTGTGTTTGGTTTGTCCCGCCTTCACTACAATGAGGGGTTAAAAAGTTAAAGACACCAGGGATGGCAGTTTTTAAGTACACAGGCAAAAAGTATGTGTTTATATTTTCTATATTAATACAGGTGGTATAATTATTTTAGCACTACAGTAACCGAAAGGAAATTATAATGGTTTGCTTGTAAAAAAAATTAAAACTGTGCCTACACTTAGTGATAAGCTGATTTGTAGAGATGAAACTGTGATTTTAAAGATATTACACTAATGAAAGCGCTAATACATATCCAGAAAAGAAGACAAAAGTAATACTTGGTCCAACACCAGATGTTTAATCTTATAATAGGCACAGAGACTTGAAAGAAACCAGTAGATCTGTGATTTTAAAATGTTACTGGGAAAATGTTCTCTTGAATAGGGACTTTACAAAAAATAAAGAATACACCCATATCCTGCAAATCTGAACAGGATATAAAATATAATAATGATCCAATAAAAGTCACCGCACAGACAGCACAACAAAATGAAGCTGAGTTTGTTGGTTTTCTTTTCTATTTGTTTAATTTATTTGTATAATTACTAGTTAACATAGGTCATTGGAAGCTGTCCCTCTTCTGGGCGAGTGGCATTGAGGGATTAGAGATGTAAAGGGACAGGGCTAACCCCAGATAGCGGTGGTCCTCAAAGCCAAGAACTTCGTGTTAAAGTACCATAAGGCTAGATTGCAAGCTCACGGGCAGGATTCTCAACCCCTGATGTATCAGTATGTATTAATGTATATTATGTTATGTATGTGTTAACTGCCTCACATAAATTGTACAGCACTGCGTAATTTGAGTGCGCTTAATAAATAAAAGTTAATAATAATAATAAATGTACATGTCTTCCGCACTCATTATACTTAGATCTATAGTGTTGTCGAATGCACAATAGCCTACGGAACAAACTAGATTGCCAGATCATGATAAGGACAGGAGTGAAGCAGCTCTGCTGAGTGATCTACGGTGACTTCAATATTTAGGAAAAATGAACCTTTTTTTAGAGGCTGCGTTGTGAAATTACCTTGACTTATCTATACAAATAAAGCAAACAATTGGATCACTTTATGCTTTCCCATTTCTGTCTGCCGGTGTTGGTTGATTTGTTTTCGCAGCCTCTGGGGCGGCTTGGAGGCCTGCACAATATCACTGAGATGTGCTAATAAAAAGAATTTGCAGCAGACTCATGCCTTCGCAATGAATGCTCGCTTGAGAACCAGTCTTGGAAGTGACACTTCGACCTTGTGGGCTTCTACTAATTTTATGAGCTTACTGGTGCATTTATACGTGTGGACAAACTATGGCTGCACAATGCCACAGCCTTTATAAATATTGCATGGTTATCTTATCCTATAAAATGATTTAATTTTTGTTTGTTATGTGTTGTCTTAAATGTTCATTATTTAGTATGTTTCACCTACTCCCACTGTTTCCTCCTGCTGATGTTGTAAATGCATGTCACTTTTGGTTGTTTTAACCATTTAATCAGCATAACATTACAGATATTTTTAACATATGATAGAGCAAGCAAGATATATATATATATATATATATATATATATATATATTATATATATTACCCTTATTCACAATTTTTAATTGCATCTAGTCTAGAAGATGCATCATTGGAGCCGCCGTTGGGATTCTTTGAATATGCCACAAAGTGGGGTTATAATGGTCACTCATGAAATGAAAACACCAACCACCATTTATATGGAAGCCAGACAATGCAGGGGAAAAAAGTGTCTACAGATAAAGTAAACTTAGTGTCGCTGCCAGTTTCCATGGTAATGTGTTAATGAAATGTGCTTACACATAGACAGCTGATCTATAGCTAGATTAGTTTGCCGGCACACAAGAAAAATCAATCCACACACAGTCCAACGGTAAAAATAAATACATGAAGTACATGCACATACATTTATATAAACACTTATGTATATAATTATGTATATAATCACTTCAACAATGACACCAACAAAAAAACAATATTGGGGCTGATTAGACATTCAACCAGCAACATATAATATCATAAAGTACAGTAATCAAATCTGTGAGCCACAAAAGCATGGTCATGCAGGACAAAAAAGTCACTGTATTTCTAGATTGTGTTACTTTAGTATAATTATATGGCATATAACCGCCATCTTATGTCTGCCTACCCTGCGACATGATGCTGGGTGCCTTTGCATCACATCATATGCCAGGTATCAAGAAGTCAGGGACATCAACACTTAGGTCACAGGCATATACCATTGGGGGAGTATGAGCCTACTAAAGCTATACTAGATAGTGAAGTGCTAAGATTTGATAAAAGTCCCATGGCTATTTAGATAAATTCTAATGTGCTTTAAATATTTCTCCATTTCGTAGTCATTTGGCTCCTACATCAATATTGTATTTTTGCTTTGGGCTGTAGCCCAGGATCATTTATAAAAACAAGATTTCCATGTTCTGAGCTGCTGAAAAAAAGAGCAACATACTGTAATTACAAGAAAGAACACCATAGGGATATGGGTACCCAAGAGGGAATCTCCCTCTTAAAGAGGGACACTCTATTTAAGGTCCACCAGTATTGTATCCTGAGTATTTTATTTTTCAATGTTCTTGGCTGGCATTCAATAAATAATGAAATTGAACAAGTTCAATTTATTATTATTATTATCCTTTATTTATATAGCACCAACAGTTTACACAGCGCTTAATACAATACATATATTCAAGGGGTCTGACAAGATGAGAATTGACAGACTAAGACAAACCGATACATTAGGTGGAGAGAGCCCTGCTCACAAGCTTACAATCTTGAGATTCAAGTACCATCAAAATCCCAGGATATTATTGCTGTCTCTGTGCTTAGCTATGTATCAGTTTCTGGTATTCTAACGACCATAATTTGAACACTGCAGAGAATGCCATATGCGAAAGGTATTTCAGATGCATTAGGTATCTAAAACGGCCACCCATATATGTATATATGAGTATAGCTTTATAGTAACATGACATATGTAATAGCTAGCTAATTTGTGTTGAAAAATAAAAGTTTGGTAAATCTTCATGACCTAAGGTGCGTACGAAAAATGCATGCTATTTTCAGTTACTGATTGAGCAGGGACGTGACAGCCCATAACATGCACATTAGGGCATGCTATACAATTCCCATAAATACACATTATGATTTTAGAATCATTTCTTGTAGTTTGGGAAGGTATGAGTCAATTTATTGGCACAGTGCCGACAGCAAGTAGGGTATTTTTCAGTTTCCTTTACATGAATGTATTTCCACGCTTGTGCTTTTAAAAAAAATAATTCTCTGGAGCCCCTGGTGTGATATATTGCTTAGAATTCTTATCTGCTGAGTATACCAAAAAAATTAGAAAGCTATCAGAATACTCATTAAAGTGCTGTCATGTTATCTGCTAGAGACAGAAAGGGACATAGGAGTCGTACTCCTCAACAGTCCCTGTTTTCCCAAGACTGTAGTAATTTTCAGGCACTCCATACCTCATCACAGCAGTATGGCTATTTGGATCAGGTGGAATTACCACCCCATCTCTCCATTTACAGGCCCAGTGCCCACTTTCGGGCCACCCCTCTTGCCATAATTAAGGTGCCCTGATTTATCTATCTGTCCCTATGCAGTACTGGTTTTTCCCCTTTTAGAGACTGGCATAGATGAGAACCATACCTAGGAACTTTCTGGCTACCTTGCAGGATGTTGGTAGGATGTACCGCTAATGTCATTGGGCACCCCCCCCCACCGGTGTTGCAGGAGGTCACACGCTATTTTTAATGGTGGAAGTAGGCCAGGAGTGAGGTGTGCCGCAACACCGCTACCACAACCTGAAGACCTGGTGTTTCACCTGAAGTCTCCAGTCAAAAACTGGAGAGTTCCCAGGTTTGCTGACAACTGAAGGACGTCAATGCAACCCAGGTTGAGTTTCTCATGTCTTATTCTATCTTCAACATTAGCAATCAAGCATGGAACCTAGGTCTGTGCCATTATTAATAATGACTCACAACAGGCTGACCTGTTATCTGTTGTTTTATAAAATCACCCGCCAGTATTGTTGAGACACACTGACTCATTACCACATGCTGGATTGACGTACTGTCACTGTGTTGTCATGGTGAGTTCCGCTGATCTCTGTTGATTATGGCTGTAGTTCTTATTAATGTTCCTGCAGAGTTTTGCTAGCATTAAATACCAGGTTATTTTTGTGTAGTCAATTGTTTAAGGATTAACAATACCACATCTCAATGGGTTCACGCATTTCTTTAAAGGTTATCAGATTTAGAGAACTGCAATTCAAGTGGACTAAAATAAAAAATAAGTACTGCTGAAAAATATTAATATAAGAGTGGCGTGATTAACCAATTAAGAGTTATGGAAATCTAAACCAAATATTGGTAAGCTGTTGATGAGAACTGTTGGGCTGAGATCATTGGTGGCTCTAAGTACTCTAAAGACCCACGGGTCTATCTCTAAAACACGTGAGACTTTAATTATACACACTAAGGGTTGTGGGACATTTGTTCAAATGTGAGTTGTAAAAAGTGCATTATAGTGATGAAACAACATGATAAATTATACATCATCAAACATAGCTAGCTGTGAACAGTCCAAAATACTTCAAAAATTGGTCTTATATTCTGGTTGACAGATGCCGTCACAAGTGCCCTAAAATGCATGTAAAAATAGATGCATCATTTTGTGAGCTGAATACTCAGTGTCAACATACCCTGCCTATGTAATATAGGAAGGATAACATAAAACATCACCACTAACACAGCACTGACGGCATTTCCAGTGTCTTGGCAGGGGACTCTGGGAAGATAGCAGACCCATACATAGGTCCCTCACTGCTGGTAACTATTGGGGTCCTAAAAGCTGCTTTATCTGCTTGAATTGTAATATTCCTAAATCCGAGAGTGTGAGGAACATAGGATAACTCTGAAGAAAGAAGACCTGTTAGATCTCTAGAGCAATGTGAAGAAGGCAATCACTGCAGACCAAACTATCTAATGCCCTTTTTACAAAGATTGTTCCCATTTAGTACAACCATGAACAGTACCCCAGAGGTTACATGTACCACCTGTATCAACATTTATTTAGTAAAGAAAGTGGATATGGTTGCATTAGTCCAACAGAATATGGATGGTTATACCTTCCGTAGGAAGAAAGGATCTTTGAGAGAAGTTCTTCTCTGATGAGGTGGACACCATATATTTGCCATCGCTACCATACCAGCTTTATTTCTTAATCAAGGGGGAACGGAATGGTTAAGATTTTCTAAACCTGCCTGTGTTTATATCAGTATTTTTATGTTTCGTATGTGTGGGCATGTAGTACTTTTATTCATTTGTGCTATAGGCAAAGTAATAATATATTAACTACATCGCTGGTGCTTATCTTATCTTATAAGGATATATGTACATAGATTCACGGAATGGGAGTAACATACGATGGTATAATCAGGTTTCTGTTTTTTTAATTACTATTTTTGAGTTACAATATTTATGAATTACGTTACAAAATGAATCGCTGGTCTGTGCACTTCAGAATTCTGTCTGCCAGACATACGATAATCACAGATAACCCACTGTGTATAAATAGCTTCTAATCTACAGACAGTGCTTGTTGGAAACATGTCATGCATTTTTTCTTTCATGTCTTTTAAAATGGATATGAATTCCATGTTCTAATTTTGTTGGTGCCAGTGCGGAAAAGAAAGAAATCCAATTTATGTACCAAAACATCCCACGAGTAGAGTAACATCCCACATATTTTTTATGTTTTGGATGACTGAAGCACTCCCTTAAACACTTTAATTAGTTTTGCAATAATTTGGGGCTGCTGGTCAGCCATGTTTTTATTTTTCAACTGTAAAGTATACAATTTTTTAAAGACTTTCTAAAATTTAGATTTCCTATAATCTTTGTGGTAATTACAGCGCCCCACCTAAATATGTCATGTTGGGTTTATTTCTTACTGTCCCTGGTACCTCCTCAAAAAAAGAAGAAATAAAGTACTAAGCTGAGATAGAAGTTGCAGCCTTGCAGTAGCCTACGTCAGGGCTTGACAAATTTGTTGTGAAGTTTTTTTAAACTAACAGTAGGTCAGGAGTGATCTGATCATCATCAGCCCACTTACTAAACTCACAGCATTTGACTTTCAGGTCAGTGCTGTTTTTTGTTGTTTTTTTTTTAATTTTTTTAAATGTTAAACTCTTTCAATGCTGATGTTCCATTAGAGCACTGTATTGACTGATATTAAGTCCCCACAAGCTTGTGGGGACAAATGTTAACCCCTGCAATCCCATGAATGTGTCATACACAATTGTGGCATTGAAGGGGTTAATGCTGCACTGTCGCTCTCATGGAGCGATCAGGCAGCAGGGGGGTGTTGTGTCAGGTCCCAATCAACACTCAACCCCCTTCCCTGAAGACGCCTGTGGTTTCAGCCTACAGGATCACTCCGTGGGAGTGATCTCAGGCTCGGGGGCGAGATTGGAGTGGTTGTGCTGTCTGCCCAGACTCCTGGACAGACAGCAGCAGCGCCCCCGCGATCACCACGATTGTGGGGCCTTGGGGGCGTTTTTTGGGGATTTAAAAGGCTGACAAACACCTAGGCGCCAGGGCAAAATGCTGAGTCGCCATGGTGACCTGGCGCCTGGGATTTGTCGAGCCCTGGCCTACGTCCTCCATGATTTGATAATTCTTACCACTGGTTGGCTAGCGGTAAGTATTTTATGTGCCAAGGAGATGTGTTCAACTGAACGCATCTCCTGCAAGGCATATTAATGAGGGATAAATGCATATGGGCGCATTCTGTAGAATCCCTAATGAATTTCCACAGGGGTCACCATGGCAACTTAAAGGGGTCATGCTGTTATTATATGGATTTAAGTACATATGATGGGTGGAGTGCTCCTTGAGGTTTTTTTTTGTTTATTTGTATTACCGGTTTATCATTTATTTACATGTTAGATTACCTGAATAAGAAAAAACTCTGTTTCATCAAAACATGCTCAGATGTCCCTGTATGATCGTTGTGCAGTGATCAGAAAGCAGGGCTCTGCAACAGTGCTTTCTTGATCACATATGTTTTATCAAGGACAGTAGGGTTATCAGCGACGTAACCTTATTCACCATGCTTCCTACAGTGGGACAGCTAACAATGCTTTCACCGACCGAGTTAACTCGGAGCCGGCAATGCTTGACAGCAGATCTCCCTGTTGACCTGAATGGGTCACATACTATGGCTATCCTTGTGGACAATCTTACCACTTTTTCAGGATGTACACTGGCGTTATTATCATTGTCTTATATAACACCATCATATTCCACAGCGCTGTACATAGAGTAGACAAGACAGAGATGGCCGGGTGAGCGCTGCTCCTCCGGTTCTCCAGGTCAAGACCTGAATCCTCCCCGTCATGGGAGCGGGGTCTTGACACACCCCGCTCCCCGTCCATTTTTTCCTTTAAATGGGGGTGTTTCCCGCTGTCTTCAGCAGAAACGCCCTCGATGTCAGTGGGAACGCCCCCAGCATCAGTCGGGACACACATCAACGTCAGCGGGACCGCCAGCTGACGTCAGTGTGCAGTCCTGGCAGCGTCCTGCAAGGGAAGGCTCCAGGTAGCCGGGAGCAAGAAGTTCCCACGTATGGTAGTATATAACATAACAATTTGACATACAGAAACAACAGGTAAGCAAGGCTCTGCTCAAACAAACTTGCAATCTAGAGATCAACTACCATGCATGTGACTGGCTCCCAGCACCCCCATGGACTTTAATGGAAATGCTATAAAGAAATGTGCAGGAAGTGTACATATGAATATACACTGTCACTGCGCCATGAAAAATGTTAGGATTAAAACTGCTTCGGGATTTATAATGTACTTGCTGCAGATGCCTGCACACTCTCACATATAGTATATATACACACCATTGTGTGTATATTACGCGTTGCCATGCAAACATGAACAGTAAACATGTACAAAAACCACTAATCAAAGCCAACAATTTAATATAGAATATATGCTTACACCAGAGGATGCTTAATCTGTTAAGAAATAGTAAAGGTTATGTATAAAAAAATGATCATAGTGTAACGTTTAGGACATTACTTTATTGCCATAGCAACCAATAGAATGACCCAATCCACAGCAACACTCCATTGGTTGCTATGGTGATCAGATCACTTTTCGATATTTGCACCATATACATTCTAGATACATAACCCTCATTAAGCTGATTTACTGATAACAGTTATTAGTTTAGCAATATGTGAGTTATGTATAGTGATAATAATCAGTACCCAAAGGTGGGTCGAGGCCCAAAGCACATTTCTAAAAGCATGACTTGTCTAATGACAAAGATTTTTGTGCTCCACAATGAAAACATGGGTATGCTACTAAGTTTGCCTGATTTATCACTAAACAGCTAGGAATTCTGCATAGAGCAATTCTTGAAAAGATTGCCCTGCAGTATGCATAACTCATAGTTGTCCAGTATAAAATGGCAGATGTGTCAACTGTGGTCATTGTTGCCATCAGTTTCCTCTTATTAATTAATATATGTTCTATTTTTCGGTGTAATTATCGTATGTTGTCATGTGATCACTAGTCTCCATCATTGTTATTCCGAGGAGGTTTTAATTAGGGGAACATTCTTGCACAGTTTGTGGGCGTAAAATGCAAGCCAGCGTTGCCTTAAGCTGAGACACATTTATTTTGTATGGAGTGCAAAGCAGGCAAATATGAATTGCTCTTTTGTTCTAGAAACGTCAGTGAATTGCTATGCATAGACAAACACTGTATAATAAAGGAATAATTGCTCTAGCATGTACCTATACAACTGAAATGCAATTGTATTGTATTTATCTATGCCATATGTTTACTATAAAGTAAAAGGACTCCGCATTTTTTCATATTCAATGTGATCTAAAAAGAGATTCACCCCCACCCCTATGTGAGGATAGCCCTTCTTCTTCATCTCAACATGCTTCATCTTCTTCTTCATCTTAATATTCCACGTATCCAAAATGGCACACATCCATTGGGGGTATGGTTATAAGTTGGGCCAGGCCAAGATCATCCACCTACCTCGACGTATTGAGGCAGAAAGCTGGAATATGACATCATATTGCAACACTCAACATCAATATATCACAAGGTAGCCACAAGGCACTTGGAAGATATGTTGTTCACCTTACAATGTAATGGAGAGTGAGAACTCTAGGGGGTCACCGCTGGAAAGTTCTCAAGTATGACCAGACAGAAGAAAGACATGCATCAGTTTCTTGGAACATTCAGAAGAAGCCTCAGAAAGTTTCTGTAAAAGACTATAAGGCCAATCAATTTGCCATGTACAGTACCTGTGGTCATGAATATTTGAGGTATGGTTTATCTCTGGTACTGCAGCTTCTACATACATTTAGATGAATAACAAGGATCCATTTTTGCACACACCCTACCACAAAGTGTTACAGAGTAATTGCTAATTTTAATAGATATTATGGTAATTATTCAGATGCTTCTAAAGTTATTAAAAACTGGTCAGTTATGTACGGAAAGCATAATGAGACCTCGTCCAAACTAATTATAACTGATAGCATACAGTGAGCCCAGCTGACAGCTCTACACACTACACGCATGAAACATGAGAGCTTCTATGGATCCCGAGCAGCTCTCACTTGATGTGTTCCTTATTTGCACCCAGACTGGTATTGTTTGGGAATGGGCAGCTGCGTCTATTTTTAGAGCTTGGTAGCCTAGTCTGTAACCCCCCACTCAGTGTTCTATCTGCATCACGATAAACAAACGTAGAGGGGCTCGAATTAATGGCATCTGTGTAAACACATCAGATCGCTAGCTATTCAGAGCACCCTCAGGCATCACATACCAGAAGCCAGCTAGCGAGTGATCAGCAGGATTCCCTGGCGTTCTAAACATCTCACAGAGGTCCGGCTACTTTACAAAGAGAAAATGTGCTTAAAGGGACGCTGTTACATCCCAGGCAGCCTCCGCAAAAAAAGAATACATTTGATATACTTGTAAATTAAATGTTTATTAAAAATAAAACTTTTGGGAGAAGCTGCAGCTTCATGCTCCCCTTTTTGTGGGTTAATCTGAGTGCTTTCTGTACTTGTACATGGGGAGTCTCATCAGGCCCCCAAACCTCTTGCCAAGCCTTAATGAGACCACTCCTAAAGAGTTTATGACGGCTGAAGTGTCCCTTTAAAAAGAAATGCGATGCAGATCTTTGAGAGCATGTACTGTTTCTACCACCAATTATTTCTGGCATATTTAAATGAAATTTTCTACATGGATTACCATTTATTGATTTATAAAGTGCCAACGTATTCTGCAGAACTGCTAAGAGTGTAGAGAGAACATAACAAGTTCTACATCATATAACAATTTGGACTGTGGAACAGACGAGGAGGGTCCTTAACGAAATAACTGAAATAAGGTTACGAGGGGACACCATATTGCTCTCCTTGACAACCTCACAAGAAGCATCTTGTGCAATGAAAGTTAAAACTGGGAAGGCAATTCAATGCGTATTAAATAAACACAATTGATGAACTAATATATTTTTATGTGAACAGCTTAAGTGCTACTTGTCACAATTTTTCGCTTAACTGGAAGTTCATAATTGTGGTTCAGTTGTAGCAGATGTTCAACAGAATTTCAGCTGGTGATGGTTGGTTGGCCCCATAATATCGTGCATAGACATTCTCTAAATGCAACGTTTTAGTCTCAAACGGAAGGTTTCCTGGTGGTTAACCCCGTTGCAAATGGACTGTTTTAATGTATTTTCTAAAATAAATGTATTTCTAAAAAGAGGGGCTTGGGCATTTTTGACATTTACTTGGATCTTTTGGTGTCATGGTGACATTAGTGGATTCTTTTTTTTTATTTATTCTTTGTCTTTATTGTTTTTATATTTTATATTCCATATTTACAGGGCTCCATTGCAGTACCTATGATTAGCCTGAAGGTCTCAGGAGCTCTTGGAACCTTTTTACTCTCATTGGTTCCAGGGCATCACCATCTTGGCCTGCTGCATTCCAATATGGCACTTGAGATCACAAAGGAAGCAGTTGTTGATACCTAACATTCAGGGGGAAAATGCATCAAGAGCTCCTGGGGAAGAGACCTACCTAAATTGGCAAGTGGGTCCTACGTAAGTTGGGAAGTGTAAAAGCTACAATAGAAATTATGGTTTTTCAAGAGGTCTGATGCAAAGACCTTTGGTGATCTGACCCGGTATTTTGTTTCAGTGTTCATTTTCCACATCATGAGTGCTGCAGGCACAAGAAACATTTTGCACCTCTTCGGACTTTATCATTGAGTCACAGTGGTGGTAATCCAGACTAGAGCTGTTAATCCATCCAAATGGCCTCAGCAAGGTGGCTCGCGGCACATGAAGAATGTGTCCTAAAATAAAATGTCTTGCGGTATTTCGGACATACCCATCACAAGAGGAGATATTAAGAACTTTTCTTAGTCCTTTTCCACAAAAAAAATCATCACTTACTGTTAACCCAGTGTTCCACTGATACATAAACTGAACTTTCATTTACTAATGTATGCTTAGTATGTCTAACATAACCTTCAGCTCTACGCTTTTTGTCAACATCAGTCCAAAATTATAATCGTGCGTTAAATGTGTAACAAGTGTCTATCTTGCGGTTTGTGTTGTGATTATTTGTTAATCCCAATAGTTGGGCCTTTTGGAGCTGTAATTGTAAGATCTTTGTTGATGTTTGAGCTTTAAATTGACAAAGGAGAACATATTTCCATTTTTAAAGTTTAGGCGCCTTAGTTCACTGGTTTAGGGGGACTCTTGTTTTAAGCTATAAAAACAGTAGCTAACTCAACTTTTTATTTGTTTTAAACATAAGAGCGAAATGACCATTGCCTAACCTGAATCACATTTACATATATGTGGAGTATGACACAACAAAGTGTTTTATACATACATATTTCAAACTTATACTTAAAAAAAGGAAAAAGACTAGAACATCTGCTGGAACTATATAAATAACTGTAATGTAATGTAGCACTGAATGTTAGGTTGACCACTTTTTTGTGGTTTAAACTGCTCATACGTACAGTTGCTTTTACTATTACACTGTTAAATAGTGCTGACTGATATTACATAAAGAAAACAGATGATTAACGTTCTTTGGTTAAGATGGAGAAATACCAGATGAAATGTTTGTTAGAGGAAGCTCTTCTAGAATAGATAAAGGTGGCAACAACTGTATAAAGCAGAGGATAAGGATTTTGGTGTGTTTCGGATCTGGTGACGTGTAATCTGTAGTTACATACATGATTGTTGTCATACACATGATCAGTCTATCCAAGTCTCCTTTCTGTGGAGGTTTATAGTTTAGACCGGTTACATTGTGTTACTAGAATATATGAAACAACAAACCTCTTCCAAAGTTTCTTAACCACAAAGTTGACAAAGTATACTACCAAAATTCCTGGGATTTATTCTGGGAAGCTGTTGGCACTTTTTGTATCTATATAAATAAAAAATTGCAGAGTATTGGAAAATATCAACACCGCAGTAAACCATCCACAAAGAAAGTGCCACTACTGGTTTTCTTCAACTGACACAAACAATAACCAGTGATCTGAAAGGCTTAAAGCAATCATTTGGTTAAAAGGTCTACATTATCGTTAACAGAAGTTTCTACTATGTATATTTTCTCTCCTCTGAAACCCCCACCTATATATGAACGATATAATAAACAATGTCAATTTTCTGTCTCTCTATATATGGAATGAGGATTTGCCATTAAGATATTAATGCCTTAAAGGGTCCCGTTTTCTGTGCCATTGATTGATTAAAGCAGCCAATCAGTGACAGGAATACACAATTGAGATCCATTGGAGTGTTTGCTGCGCATGTGCACAGGGGTTTCATCTCCCTAACTGAGCCGGACATGGCTCACAGAATATACCACGTAGTCCAAGCAGTGGGAGATGTGTTTGGCCTAATGCATCCCCTACAAGACAAGGAGCCGGGGACAGGGGCAAATGCGTATTTGAGGGATTCTGCATTTCATGCATTTGCAATGGGGACCACACAAAAATGTCTCCCTTTAATCATTTACAGTCTCTTTTATGTATAATCTCCCATTGGCCAAAAAGCTATATAGGCCACAAGCACCAGTGTGTCTCCCACTTTCCTTGTATCTTTAACTGTTACACATCCAAGAAACTATATACTATGCAGCTGCAAAAATATATATCCTCATAAATCTACCAAAGAAACTTATACTGCAAGCTTGTCCCTAAATATTTGGCAGTCCCTTAGCATGGAACTGCCTATTAAACCATGTAGCCAAGAATGTGGCATGATTGCCTCGGCGAGTAACTATTTTCCTGCCGGAAGAAAAGAATACAAAAACATTTCAAACAAAGTATGGCAGATGTGAAAAAATATCTGTACAGCATATTGAATCCAAAAGTATAAAGTAAAGCGCTTATGTATCCGATAGCAACCTTGCAAACACGCATTTTCAAGAATAGACATCTACCCGTCTGAACCACATTTTCCAAAGGCTGTGGGCATATTTTCCTACTTAGGATAAACAGTATGATCCATTTCCTTTACCACTACATTATATCAAGTAACTCCTGTTCTAATAATATCCACTCACTTGGCACTTATTCCTAAATGCTTTTGTATTTAAAGCCAGCCCAACGCAGACGGTTGGGGTTATTTATAAACAGCAATTCTGGCTAAGTTTAAAAATGCCCTTACTACCGTGTTCCTGGACCATTCCATTGGTTGCTATGGTGATAGGACTACTTTTGAAACTTTGCAACACAATTGCTCATAAAATATCCACCAGTCACCATTACAAGAGTGTTGTTTCATCACGGATTGTTTGGTGCAAAAAAATGGGGGATATTGCGTAAAGTTGACGCAGACCTGATCACATCCCACCAAACATTTGTGAACCAAAATCAAGGTTCTTATCAGGAAAATGCTTCTCGTATAAAGTTCTATACAATACTTATAATTATAATAGACTCCAATTGTTGCCTAGTACACATGTCCGTGATGCTTCGCCATGTACCATCTCTGATAGAAACAAGCAGTAACCTTACAAACAATAGTCCATTCAGTCTGCATTTTATGACGTATTATTTCTCAACAAGCATCTAATTGTGTTTTTCACACATCACAGATGCTGCTTTTTGATTTGAAATTTACAACACAGAGTGACAAACGCTTGACTTAAAATAGTAATACAACTCCCCCCAAACAGTTACGTGTCTGTACAATTTCAGTACCAGTATAACAATTATTTTAATGGAAACTTGATCTATAAACGAATGCCATTCAGAGGGCTGCAATCATACAACCTGTAACTTCAAAATGCAAACCTGGCACAATAAAGACAAAAGAATGAAAATGTCCTTAGAGAATAAGTGCGCAGCCTTAGCCTTGGTACTTGGACCTAAATTGTTTGATGTGGCCCAGACGGGGTCCGCCACGTTGCCTGGTCCACTAAAAGGAGTAGTCTATACGTTAATACAATAGGATGCCCGACAGGACCTATATGACCGGACTAATTATGTCATGCCACGGTAATCCATAGTCAGCTCCTGGAAATATTTTTGTAGAACCTCTCCAGAAAGAGATCCAAAAATCAGCATTGTGCTTCTGAATGCCACACCCCGCACACACATAATGGCACCAGTCGCAGGCTCCAGTATACCAGCCGTCTGTTAAGTGGCATATCATACAAGCCCAATTCATTCATACCCCAGCATTCCATAAAACTTGCCCTTTGCCACCCCATGATCTCCTAGTCTATCACTTGTCTCCTGCATGAATAAAGCAGCACTGCACAGGCAGAAAGTGCAGTAACGCACAGCAAGGGACTCGTGTGAAGCACGCTGCCTCCATTCAGCAACCGTTACTATGCAGGAATGCTTTACCCTCCTCTGGGGAAAGCTCACACCAGCCTGCCTGTGCTGCCAGACAAAAGAGCAAGTCAAATGTAACAATCCACTTACTGCTATTGCTTGCAGCCGCTCCCTGTGCAACTCTGCCTCCGCCATCCTTAAGATGTCAGTGAAGGATTATGAAAAAAAAAAAAAATAGTGCTGTCACCGAGGGAATTGCAGTTCCTCCAATGGCTCTGTGATAAGAAAGCAGCTTTCCCCCCCCCCTGAGAAGTCAAAGTACTTGCGAGGCTCAGAGACAGAGCATTATACCCTGTAGACCAGTGCCTGCCTGCTTGCCCCCCAGCTGGGTAATAAGTAGCAGCATTGCACTGATGCTTCTGTCACACAAACCATGTATCTGTCGAGTACAAGCATTGCCTGCAATATTTCCCCTTCGCTCCCTCTGTCTCCGTCTCAGCTACTTTTGCTCCTCCTTTGTGGTGTTAAGTCACCATTCGACCTTGGCGTAAGTTGCAGCACAATCATACAGATGGTTCGACATGTCTTCCTGAAGGAAATTACCTGTGACTAAGTTCAGTAGACACAAAAGGGAGTTTTTCTTTATACATTTATATATTTGAATTGCTTACATTTCCTGCTGTAAGCAATGTGAGAAAAAAGAAAAAAATACTTTGACACAAAAAGTGTCCAAAGCCTGTGGTTTCATTATAACAACTACTTCATTGCAACGCTATAACATCTCCTTCTAAGCAATTAACCCCTTCTTGAAAAGGTGTCATTTGTACCCCAAAACCCAGGGCTTTTTTGTGTTATGTTTCTTTAGCTATGATTTCCCCTTTTACTTTTTTGTCCACCCACACAAATCATATATTGTTTTTTTCAAGGACAGATTGAGCTTTCTTTTGATACCATTTTTAGATATAAATAATATATGAAAATATTTGTAAAAAAAACCCACAGTTTTGTACTATTGTTCTATAATTGTCCCCAAACCAGTCCAGTTGACCAAAATATGTTAATGTAAGTGTTTTATGTTTGGAAAAAAATAAATCCAAGGTTTTTTCAATGTTTTTTTTTTAAGTTATGGGGCACACAATAGAACATGCCTGTTACCTTTACCAAACTTGAAATTTTCAAATTTTATTTTGTGACGTCTATGTCTCTTTTAGGACCAAAAAAACGTATTCAGCTTCATCTCCAGATTACGGAAAAACCCACATGCCTAGATTTTTTTTTAAATCTACAGGGCACAATATATGACACACTCATTTTATTGAGTACACATAAAGGTTAAACTAAACAAACACAATTAAGATCAAAATGATACATTTTCGCCACTATGCCAGCATTGTGCTTTTCTCATGTTTTTATGTGCCACAACTCCCATCTTAATGTCAGCCTGGTTGAGGGTGATGGGAGTTGTAACCCAAGTAAAATTGTTTATAAAATGTGAGTGTAGTATTTCTATTATTTATTTATTTTTATTTGTAATGTACTTAATTGATTTTATTTGCAGGTGTGGGATGGCTGGCTGTGCCTGAATGTCTTATCCCATGCATCAGGTTTGAAAAGTACATATTATTGTAAAAGGGACATCGTCATGTCCCAGGTAGCCCTTTAAACAAACAATATGTATATTAAATTTGTTTGTCAGTACTTTAACACCTTAAGGACCAGGACTAAAGAAATTGTGTGTTTGTGCCATATTTTTCTTCAAACATTATTTAATGACAGTTTAATGACAAAGGCAAGGTTTTTTTAACCTTACCTTAAGGGAATATTTTTTTCATATGTCATGTTTAATGTATATTAGGAGGTGGGGGTTAGTGGGAGAATTAGGGATAGGCAGGGGTTAATTTATTGTAAAAAATGAAATCCTAAAAAACGTAGAAAATAAAAATGATATAGGAATATAGGATAGTTTTTAAATATTTTTTCTAATTAATACTAGCCTATAGATAATTTATATATCTGTACAACTGTAAAAATCTATATTTTTAAAATCTATTTTTTACAGTTTGTATTTCAAAAAGTATATCTGAAGGTTTTAAAAGCCCACATGTCCCCCCAAAATTTAAAAAAAAATTTATATAATATAATATATTACATATATATATATATATATAATATATATATATATGATATATATATATATAAAATGTGTGAATTCACTAAATGAGAAAGAGGGAAATAAAGTTTGAAGAAAAACATAGCACAAACACAAAATTTCTTTAGTCCTATAGTGTAAAATAGCCCTTGTCCTTAAAGTTTTAAAGTACTGACAAATTTAATATATACATTCTTTGTTCAAACTGTATCCATGCATGTGATTGGCTGAAGAAGCGATAACATGCACTGAAGTGCAATAGATCAGCTGTAGACTGGCCAAGAACAGTGGAAACCCCCAAATCATGGAAACATCAGTCCCTTTTTAAGCCATGACGTACCAGGTACATCATTGGATCTCTATTGACAAGTTTTCATGACGTATTTGGTACGTCATTTGTCACAAAGGGGTTAATATGTAATCTTTAAACCTAGTAGCAAATAATAATAATAATGACTCGCCACAGCTGCAGTGCCCTGTCTAATCCATGCTCCATTGTTTTGTGCCAGTAATTTCCTGCTTGCCCCCTTCCCTCCAACCTTTGTGCAGTGGGTTGGGGGGCTGATAACTGGCCTTCATGGAGTATAAAACCTACCTATTACTTCTCACCTCCTCTACATGGATTCTATCTGAAGCATTCCAAAACGTTATTTTACAGGTTGATCTAATAAAAGGTATCACTCCTACTGAACCTTTAGCTATCTCTGTGTGATTTCTGGTTTTACAAAAAGGTAAATTGATACTAGTGCTACATGTGTATATGGAGATTAAAATTATTTTAATAAAAAGTCTCATTTCTTGTTCCATCAAACTCAGATCAAGTGCAGCTCGATCGTTTCATATTTATTTTCTGCTCAAACAAATGGATTCAGAAACTTTGTTTTCCAGAAAAATGAATATGAACAAACTGCTAGGTTTGCCAGAAGTAATATCAGATGTCATGATCAGCAAAAAACTTTACATGTCAACTCAATCTGTCTTAAACAGATGATTCAGTTAACGAAAGCATATAATGCTTAGCATGCTTCAGTGGTCTTCTTACGGTTATTGGACATATTCTATAAAATGCATTCAGCTCAATAGCTTTATGAAAATCTTAGACAGGGGATACTTGGAGACAAGAAGCAATCTACTAAAACTCAGTTCAAGATTCTCTTGGACTTTTTGGAAAAAGGATCACTGGGCCAGTATATCAGATTGTGACCAAGGAATTGTCTGATAAGTTTTTATCTCCTAAGCAGAAAAAAGGTTATTGCTTGGTTTACATCACTGGGACAAGAAAAGAAATAGGAATGTCCCACCAGCCTTTCCTAGGAGATTTCTCATGGATATTCTTTCTTTGGCCTGACTAGATGACCGTTTAGCTAAATATATCAGGAATGCCACTTATTGCTATATAAAGTGTGGGAGGATTTGTTCACTGCGTACGAGGAGGGTTGTGTACGAGGAGCATTGTGTTGAAACACTTAAAAAGTCTTTTTGGATTGATGTTAGTAAGAAAAATAAATGAGGTCTTGTTGTATTCTTATTTTGTGGTTAAGTAATTTGGCACCGAGACAAATTGTTAATGCAACTTATATACTTTATACACTCTTTCTATGTATAACTAAGCAATTCTGTATATTTAATTATCACAATTATGGAAAATCAATTAACGTGTGTAAATATAACAAGAATATATGTTGGAAGTTAAGCCTTTGTATGTTGTATATATGTTTCCATCTGTCTTCTGTGATCTCCTTGCCTGGTCAGGAGGGGCCTCTTGCACTGGATCCACTGGAAATCTAAGTTTCAGAGGGCCAAGCTCCATCCTGAATATAGCACAACTGCTTCCTGCTTTTACCCACTCTGCTTCTATAGAATATTGGGACCCTGATTACTTATGAATATCCAACAATATAGTTGCATGTCTGAGTGTATTATTGTACCTGGACTATCTCCTGTTTCCTAAATAAACACTATTGTTTCTGGGACCTAGACCTGGTTTTCCTCAAGAATTCCCAAACATGAGGCTAACACTCTGCTTTTTATGAGATATCACATAATGTAAATACCACAGTAGCTAATAGATGAAGTCCTGCTAAGTACACTTGCTGGACATTGCTAATGGAACAGAGCTATTTAAAAGTGGGCCTATATTACAAACATTATGAAGTATGTGTGTCTGTGTGTGTACCGTATTTGCTCGATTATAAGACGACCCTGATTATAAGACGACCCCCCAAATCTTAATATTAATTTAGGAAAAAAAGATAAAGCCTGAATATAATATATATATAATATATTTTGGTTTTATTTCCTTCTATTTCCAACCTGCCCCCCAGTTATGCACATCTGCCTTATACCCATGTATAACGCCAGTGTTCCGTAATAGAAGCCCCGGCAGAAGTGCCGGCAGCAACAAAGGTTGTCTGCGTGCATCACGCGGACGTTCACCGGCTGCCAGGGAGAAGTAAGCAAATACACGCAGACAACAGCACTCCCGCTGGGTCTTCTATGATGGAGCACCGGAAGGTCATGTCATGCTGGTGCTCTGTCATAGAAGCGCCCAGAGGAAGTGCAGGCAGCAGCAGAGGCTGCCAGAGAGGAGGATCCGGGTCCCCTGCAGCGCTGTGGGGGATCTGGATCTTAGTCTTGTAGTCAGACCTCTATTTGAGGTCTGATTAGAAGACAGACTCGAATATAAGACGAGGGGTATTTTTCTGAAAAAAACCTTGTCTTATAATTGAGCAAATACGGTATATACAATGATCATCCATAACATTATGATCACCTGCCTAATATTGTGTCGGTCCCCCTTTTGCTTGCAAAACAGCCCTGACCCTTTGAGGCATGGACTCCAATAGACCTCTGAAGGCGTGCTGTAGTATCTGACACCAAGACATTAACAGCACGTACTTTGAGTCCTGTAAGTTGTGAGGTGGAGGCTCCATTTATGCATCCTGGTGCCAAATTGCCAAATGCTCTCCAGGTAAGCGACACACATGCACCCTGCCATCCACGTGATGCAAAAGAAAACGTGAGTCATTAGACCAGGTCACCTTCTTCCAGTGCTCCATGGTCCAGTTCTTATGCTCACATTGTAGGTACTTTTGGGAGTGGACAGGGGTCAGTATGGGCACTGTGACAGGACTGCGGCTGTGCAACCCTATACGCAACAAACTGCGAAGGGCTGTGTGTTCTAACACCTTTCTATCACAACCAGCATTCACGTTTTCAGCAATTTCAGCAACATTAGCTTGTCTGTTGGATTTGACCACACGGGCCAGCCTCCACGTGCTTCAGTAAGCCTTGGCCAACTATGACCTTGTCGTGGGTTCACCACTTTTCCTTCCTTGGACCACTTTTTATAGGTATTGACCACTGCAGGCTGGGAACACCCCACAAGAGCTGCAGTTTTGGAGATGATCTGATCCAGTTGTCTAGCAATCATGATTTGGCCCTTGCCAGATATTTTCACTTGCTGCTTAATATATCACACCCACTAACACTTGGGTAACAAGATTATCAGTGTTATTCACTTCGCCAATTAGTGGTCTTAATGTTATGGCTGATCGGTGTATATACTTTGCTATACAATTTCTACATAAATGTGTAGATTATTTATGTATCTAGTGTGTAAGTTACATGTGCATGTATGTACATCCACAATGCTATGTACATCTAAGACATATGGAGTCCAGCATGCCATTAAATTCTCTGTTGATAACAAGCCATCTCACTGGGGATTTCCCCAACAGCTCCTCACTGGGGATTTCCCCAACAGCTCCTACACAACTGGACTGTTGAGACATAAGCCTTTGATGGGTATGCTTTAAGCAAGTGTCATGCCTTGGAAATGGAAAATCTGCCAATGGCATATTATTTAAAATTTGTGAAATTACTCAGCTCAGACATCAGATGGACTATAAAAATTGTAAAGACTAGTTTGACAAAAAATTAAGCCAAGGAAGCACCAGACACTGGAAGCCTTGTTCTAGTGGTGGGATGTGGCAGGTCTCCCAATCTGGCTCCTGTGAAGTTTCCACTGACCCACATTCTTTTGGCTACAATACTCAAGTTGAAGATCAGAAGATGTAAATGTTTCTATTTTATACCCTGCATGATCACCCTAAAATACGAACAGTGAGCAAATTGTATAATTTAGTTCATTATACATACTTTCTACGGTATCCTAGCATTAGACAATATAGTTTCATACATGTTGACAGTGTCCGTTTCATAAGAGTAGAACTAATTGTGTTAATCTTTGCCTGTACTCCAGCACTGCACAAAAACCCACAGAGCCATGTTTAATGGCTTTCAGACACTTAAAGGGTAATTCATTAGAAGCTGAAACGGATGTTTGGGTAATAATTGAGTGGAAATGCCTATTCATATCCTGCCTTTAATGGCTTCCAAAGTCATTTTAATGGAATACCCTCTCAGTTCTAAATATGCGCTAGTTTAAAAAGGGAGCCCTTATATCCCTGAATAAAGAAAATTGGAACCAGACCCTATCCAGTGCAGTGCACTTGAGAAGAAAGAACTACAAGGGGAAAATGCTTATGACCAGATCTGAGGTAAATTAGTACGTAAGCTTTGTTCGTTAATCGCTCGCTGGATTGAAAGTCAGAAACAAAATAACCTTAGCTTATAAATCAAGTGAAAAATAAGCTCTCAAATGCAGCTTTTTTCACTTCAGATGGAAACAATGATTAGCTGATGTATTCCTCGCTAGTCCTTAGGAGGTTGGAGCAACATACAGGGGCTTTTGATATTATGTTGGCTTTATGACAGTGGAAGGATGAATTTAATGCAAATCGCGTAAACATGGCAATTCCTATGGGAACATCATTATACGTGGATAAATAAAGATTCAGGAAAAAAACAATACTGACACTAAACTGTTGGATGAACACTCTTAAAACTAAAAACAGCACTAAATAGCCTTCTCGTCCAACATCAGTGCCTGACCTCACAAATGCTCTACTGGATGAATGGACTAAAAATTCCCACAGAAATACTCCAAAATCTGGGAAAGCCTTCCCAGAAGAGTGGAAGCTTTTATAGCTGCAAAGGGGGGACCAACTATATTATAATGTGTATGCATTTAGAATGAAATGTCATGAAAGCCCCTGTTGGACAACACTTCTGTTTTTATTATTTTTTATTATTATCAACTTTTACTTGTAAAGTCCCACACTGAGCTGTGTGTGCTGGAATAATAGATAGCATGCAAGTTACCTTCCTTTACACAAGACTACTGAACAGCTGATCATTGCTAACATACTGATTATTTTAGTCCCAGGTTTAACTGTGTACCATAATACGTAAAGTCAAACAGGCTCCCAAATATTTGGAATTCTTCTCTGCCTTTGCTTCTATTATCTCCAAGTGGCCACAAGTCCCGTTTTGTCTAACTGTGATCTGGAAATTACCTCAGTGTAAGTGCATGACCTTGAGTTTTGGTATTTATTTCAGAATGTACCTTTGCCATATTTGGTCTCACATAAGTATTAAGTATTGCCGCCATTGTGAAAAATTAGGTCAGGTTGGCCCCTTGTCCTCGCAGTGCTTGTTGTACATCAGCACCGCGTGTCTCCAGTTGTCATTTGATTTTGTCATTCCGTAGGCACTGACGTGTGAAAAATGCTATTTTTAACATATTATATTTATAGATATATACATACAGTATATATATATATATATATACAGTGGCAAGAAAAAGTAAATGCCCACTTTGGAATTGCCAATATTTATGTATAAATTTATCCTAAAACGTAATATGATCGTTATCTAAATTACAGTGATTAACAATCTGTTTTAAGCTAATCATTTTATCAAAAGCTAATTGGAGTCAGGAGTTAGCAAACCTGGAGACCAATCAATGAAATTAGATTACGCTTTAGAGCTACTTTGACATAAAAAAACACAAACATTTTGAGTTTGCTATTCTCAAGAAGCATCTGCTGATGTGAACCATGCCAAATAAATCTCAGACCTATAAGAATTATTAATTTGCATAAAGCTGGAAAGGGTTTCAAAGTAATCTCAAATAGTTTACATATTAATCAGTCCATAGTCAGACAAATTGTTTATACATTTTAGTACTATGGCTACTCTCCCTAGAAGTGGGTGCCCAGCAAAGATGACTTCAAGGGCACAATGCAGAATGAGGTTAAAAAAAACAAACAAAAAAAAACCTAGAGTAACAGCTTACGGTCTGCAGGAATCATTGGAATTGGTTAACATCTCTGTTCATGAGTCTGCCATCTCCAAAACATGCCAGGACACCACAGAGGAAGCTGCTGCTCTCCCATTTAACATCGCTGTTAGTCTTAAGTTTGCCAAAGAACACATTGACACTCCACAAGGCTACTGGGAAAATGTTTTGTGGACTGATGAAAATAAGGTTTAATTGTTCAGGGACCACTGTTCTCTGCAAAGGGAAGTAAACATGATGTGTCTTTTATCTTCTGTACTAAGTTTCCTTGGCCAGCCATTGCATATTTAATATTGCTAGTTTCATCTGGAGACCGCTGTCTGCCTTGAAATTGACATTGACAATCCCTGATTTTGTGCTAGTATACCTAGAAGAATTGATGTTTTGAAGGCAAAGGGTTGTCACGCCAAATATTGATTTGATTTAGATTTTTTTTCTCTTTACTCACTTTGCATTTTGTTAAATATAAAAAATAAACAGTTTTCCTGTCTATTTTTAAAGTATTCTTACTTTACAGCATATTTACAGTATAAACATATGGCAAATTATGTAGATGTTAGAAATGTCTTTATTTTAGTAGAGTCACATTTCAGGAAAACTTAAAAGTAGATTACCAAATTAAGAAGAAATGTGATGTAACATGCGGCATATTAGCTGGTGAATTTCAAGCAAATACTGAGAATCTGCATTTACCAATGCAATACCCTTTTGTAATGAAGTTCTTTACTATTGTCTTGAGGCTTGGTTGTTAGGAGATGAATGGCCTCATGCAGTATTCATACCGAGCAAGGTTCCAGTATGTTTCATTTGTTATTCGAATCAGTCAGGTTTGAAAAGTCTCCAATTTATTTATATATTTTAATGATATTGGCTTCAAAGGTGAGAGAGCTGATATCAGTAATTATACTGGAAGCTTTCCAATATATGCTGTAAAGTATGTAAAAACAACCAAACAAAAAAAAACACTCTAAACCCTGTTTGCTAGATTATAACATTCCTTAAAACATTTTGGACTTCCTGTCATATTCCCCTAACACTTGGGAGGATACTGAAGCTTCATGAACAAACTAGCCATGGTTATTGCTTCTAAGACTATGTATTGCAAAAGCTGCTATTTTGAAAGCCTACCGTTGCGCATTGTCACAACCCTTTGGAGAAGAACATAGGCCCAAAAAACAGGCTCATAGTCTTGCTGCTTTAGTTTCTATAAAACAAATCCCATCAAATGATTAAACTTATTCATGACCAATCTGCAACGTAATTAATAATTCTCATACTATTGTTAATTATTGTCTCTGCTCACATTATCTGTTGCACTGTGTGGAACCTCTGGGCCACTCCTGCACACATCCCCTTCAAAAATGGTGTGTGATTGCGATGTTACTAAGACCGCCCACTGACCTTGGTAGGACTGTAAAACAAATATAAAACATAGTCTAGGTAATACAGTGCTAAAGATCAATGAAAGTTCACAAATGAAAAGTAAAAAACACTAAATAAAGAGTAAAACAGAGACAGTAGTAAACACACTCTGCATTAACACATTTGGCCAAGAAGAGACAACAGATGACCCAGAAGAACGGCGGGGTCAAGGAAAAAAAATGAAAAACGAAGCAAAAGAAAAAGAGGGGTGAGGGAACAGAACAAAGACTGAAAGACAAGAGGAGGGCCGCCAGCGGGCACAGGGAACCTACAAAGTAGCAGTGGCCTATACTACGGCGTTCGCAGAGACCCTAAGATGAACTGGATTTGATAGAATTGATGTCCACTCTCCCAGGTGTCGTCGAAAAGGTGAGAGGTATCCATTGCAAAGTGGGTCGTTCTGTCGTAATTACATGCCATAGTGAGAGAAAAGGACTTCTTGAATGGTAGGGGGACACAAGGATTTCCATTTCCTAGCAATAAAAATCTTCACCGCTATGAATACGTGAGCCAACAATTTATGCTGAGGACTGGAGAGGCCGACCGGGAACATGTCAAGGAGGGCAAGTTCAATAGTCAAATGGTCCACCCAGACCTGTAAAGTACAAAAATAGCATTAATAAATGCCTCTAGAAGGTTAAATTCTTTCAAGGTAGCTTTTAAGTATCCCCAATGAAGACGATCAAATGTCTTCTCCGCATCTAAGGACAGGAGAAGGTACTGCACTTTGGTCGTATTTGCTAAATGAACAATATTGAAGATCTTTCGAGTGTTATCAGAGGGCTGGCGCCCCAAAACAAACCCCACTTGGTAAACATCAGAAGTCGTCCATTTAAGCGGAGGGGCAAGAACTTTGAGTAGATCTTCGTATCTGTATTCAGTAAAGAAATAGGTCTGTAATTGGCACAGTCAGTGGGGGATTTGCTGGGTTTGGAAATCGTGACAATCTGCACCTCTACAATTTCATGTGGAGGAGAGGAGAGCAAAGATGTAGAACTAGTATAGCAGTACATTTTTGGTAATAGGAATTTGGCAGGCCATCAGGGTCTAATATTTTTTATAGCTACACCATTGACATATTAGATGTTTAACCACTCAAGATGCTTCTTAAAATGATTCATCACTTCTGGAAATCCAAAAATCAAAGAAAAAAATGTTCTCCTTCAGCTCGTCTGTGGCTTGGCAGAAGATGATAGAGCAATTCGGTGCTACAATGCTTGTGAAGATTAGAGACACTATAGAAGAATGGGTCTTGTATATTGTTTTTTTTTTAAATCAAAGATAAATAGTTTTGTAGAGTGTATGTTTAAAATGGAAATAGACATAAGCCATAACATAAGCACAACATTAAGCACAATTTGTACCCTGGAAATGGGCAAGGTCAGCACCCAATAAACAAGAATTCCCAGAGAAAACTGTGACTGTTGGGGGTACACAGAAGTTGATGAGGTCATGAGTCATGGCCACCCACCCACCCACCTTACTCAAAGTGCCACCTCATGGTGCTCATCAGCAGTGCACAAAAATCGTGACTGTGCCACAAAAGCTGAGAGACTTGGGAGGTGTAAAATACTCCAGCATATTCTAAAAAAAAATGCAGAACTACTACTAGGGTTTATAATTCCACAATGAACATGACAGCAATGTTTGGGATGCAAAAATCATTACTAATTAAACATTCTGTACAGTTTTTAAAAGCATGTCTTTTTCTAACCTGTTTTTTATTGAAGTAAACTAGTTTTAATTGCATTTCTGTTACAAACGCTTTTGGGGCTTTTTTTTCTGATATCGTGAGACACGTTGTATCTGACATTCTTAAACTGCCCATTAACTCACAGTACTGAACTGTTTTTCATTCTCCAGACTCCTGGGATAGCTGTCATCTGCTCCCAGTGGAATGGGCACTTGAAATGGTTGTCATTCTTTACTCCATAAGATCAAACACCTTTTAAGGCAAAGTCTGAGCACAACTGCTAAGTAGCCTAAAGTGTTCCTCTGCTCTGGA
The DNA here is from genome assembly GCA_009364415.1 of Spea multiplicata. Lineage (NCBI taxonomy): Eukaryota > Metazoa > Chordata > Amphibia > Anura > Pelobatidae > Spea > Spea multiplicata. Next base: position 61,987 of record VKOC01018148.1, read on the forward strand.
AATAAAAAAAAAATCCGCCTGGGAATGAACAACATGACCCTGGCAAAGATCACAGAGATTTTTTTTTAATGCAGACATTTAATAAACAAAAAGCTCATTGTGACTTTGCATTAGAAACCTGGCATTCTACCTTAAAATACAAACCTACAAAACATGTCAGGCAGTATTTGAAGTGGAAAAGATTGAACAGTGAACATGTTACATGACCAATGAAGTGTGGATTAATGTAGCTCATGGCTGGCCAACTGCTGGCGTGTAGCTCTAACGGAAATCTTATTGCTCCCGCTGAGTCATAGAGCAACAACAACAGGCCCTCCATAGTTCTAGCCAAACTTAGAAGTGTGCATATACAGTGAATGAGAAGTTGCATACGTGTATACCCCGTTTGCCACACATAGTCGTCCACTTATTTTACCTTGTTCATATTTATGCTGGGATCCCCTAAGGGTTCATGTGACACAAAGGCAGACATTGCTAGTGGTTTGTCTTGTCATGCTGCCATGCAAAAAGCTTCTGGGCCCATCAGGCTCTAAGGGAAAAGCAAGGCTCTGTATACCGCACCCGGTAAATGATAGTAAGACTGCAGGAGATAATCTATTAAGTGGGGTCAACATTAATAAGAGCTTCACATCCTCCCAATGGACTAACGTAAACCCCCTAGAAAAAAAAGTACTCATAGATGAATAGTAGAAAAGAGTTGTCATGTCAGGCTCTGCTCCTGCAGGACGTATCACCTTGACTTGCCCCCTCTAGTGTCACATATTGAGTAAGCTTTCACAGACCTTATAATCCCCTTCTTTCTCGCTCTTGCTTTCTCTCTTGTTCAACTAGTTTCTACCGGTCAAATCCTACTTTGCCTGTCTTCGTCCATTCATAGCCCAACCAATATTCCATTACCTCTTTTACTGGATCCCTACCCGCATTTTCTCTTTTTCTACAGCCTAACTTCTGTAATGGCCCAACACCTTCTTTTATTGTCACCTTCAATGAGTCATTCCATCTCTCTCACATCTCACAACACCAGCCCTAATTGCAATAATAAAACATTTATTTATTCATACTGTACCCTAGTAATATAGTAGCGGAGACTTGATGTGTCCTGCAAGAAGCTGTCACACATCCACATACATCTGCTTTTCAGCATCACAAGCTCAGAAGGCACCATAAGTGTCTGCAAAGGAAGACAGCAGTAATGACCTTTGGGCAGTGATGTATACTGGCCTAGGCCGACTAGGCAATCCCTCTCCTGCAAAACCAGGGGCAGATCATATCCTTGGGAAATTAGGCCCCATGGTGTCCCTCTGTTCACTGGACTGCTCACAGGGGAAATCTTTGATCTCTCCAACCAGCCTATTTAGCTCCATTGGCTGCATTAGAAGGTGCTGTATGTCGCACCTTATAATGCAAGGAGAAGTACAGAAGGCAAATACATTTCTGATAATGGAAGATAACCAAACTCATAGCTGGCACCGATGTAGAGGAAACAACTCACCCCCCCCCTAATATTTGAGACAAGCAGAGAGTAATCAGTGCACATGGCTTCTGGGCAACCAGCGATTCTGTCACCTGCACATGATCCGCTAACCCCTCATGGTATTGCTTGTCTGATTTTCAAAAATATTTACAGTACTGTGCAAATCTTTTAGGCATGCGATAAAAAATGCTGAAAAGTAAGAATGCTTTCAAAAATATCAATATTTGGTGTGACCAACCTTTGCCATCAATTCTTCTAGCTACACTTGCACACACTTTTTAAAGGAACTTGGTCAGTAGGCTGTTCCAAACATCTTGGAGAACCAAACACAGTTCTTTTGTGGAATGGTTCCCTTTGCCAGAGAACGGTGCCCAAATGCTTCCATTATAAGGTTCATCACCCCTGATGAAATACCCTGGGTTGTCTGCTCTCCATATATATATATATATATACACAATTTGAAATGGGGACGCGCATGTTCCATATGTACCCAGTAACTTCCAAAAAACATTAAAAAACCCTACACATGTTGGGTAATTTCAAAATCAGGATACTTAAATTAATATATTTGGTGGTATTTTTGGTCAACTGGGACAATTATCATGGGAAAATAGTACAAAAAGTGTTTATTTTTAACTAATTTCATTATACACTTTCATTCATACTAATTGTTGGACTATACATCTAAATAATGGTATCAAATGGTCTGTTGTGCAGGTACACGTAAAATTAAAAATGAGGATCATGGTTAAAAAAAACAAAATGTAAAGGTTTTTCGTTACAAAATACCCTCAGCAAAGAAGTGTTGCAGACACAAAAACAGTAAAAAGATTCTGAAATTTGACAGCTGTCCCACAAGGAAATCTGTAAACCAAAAGGTGAACAATTACAACAATTATACAATTACAGATATCTTGTATAATTGTATATATATATTTAAAGTTAAAAAAAATCACAGATTACACAGATTACAGAGTCCAGTAAACAGGTAAAAAACATCTCTGTATAAGAGCACCAGATTGTCCCATTATTCTGTTGTCATGGTCCCAAATGCTAAAGAAATTGTAAAAATTGATGGAATATATAAATAAAGCTGCTTCTCCTTTTATGTTGGGTGCCTTGTGAAAGTAAACACAAGAAACAAAAATAGAAAATCGAATGCCACTCAAAAAAACAACAAAATATGTATAAAGACTGCTAATTCTATTAGTCCATATTACTATTATGCCTGCAAACTCTCTGGGTTTGACCTGGGGTCTCCGGGTCAGCGTCTTCTTTCTCCAGCTAGCGGAGTGATGTTTGGCCATGCCCAACAATCTATGATTGAGTATTTGAGTTGTAGCATATGAGTGCATGTGAGCTGTGTCAAGTTTTCCTGGTCAAGATAACCATTTACTGTAACTTGAATCAACCACAGTATCTTTACTTCTATACAAAGTGCTTTTCAGTTTATAGATGAGAGAAATGTAATGAGCCATTGAAGTATTTGTAAGATCAAAAACCTTTAAGCTTCTCTAGTTCAAAGTAGCTTGTTATTAGCCAAGCGAAGAAAATGTTACATATTACACAATTATTATAATTAGAGATTTTCTGGCGGCCGCACTGTGCTATCTGTAGATGAAACTGTAGCAGCTGCAGCTGCTGTGTATTTAAGTTTTTCTTGGTTTGTGTTAGCATAATAAGCTTGGCAGGACTTGACAAAATGCTGCTTTAATTTGGAGTCCTTGAAGTCCTTGACCTGCAGCTTCAAACCCATGCAAATGTAAGTGACTATATATATATATAATATATATATATATATATATATTATATATATATATATATATATATATACACTCACTGGTCACTTTATTAGGTACACCTGTTCCATTGCTTGTTAACACAAATAGCTAAATAGCCACTCACATGGCAGCTACTCAATGCATTTAGACAACTTGCTAAAGTTCAAACCAGGCATCAGAATGGGGGAGAAAGGGGATTTAAGTGACTTTGAACATAGCATGGTTGTTGGGCTGGTCTGAGTATTTCAGAAACTGCTGGGATTTTCAGGCACGACCATCTCGAGGGTTTACAGAGAATTGTCCGAAAAAGAGAATATATTCAGTAAGCAGCAGTTGTGTGGATGAAAATGCCTTGTTGATGTCGAGATGACAGAAAGGCAACAGTAACTCAAATAACCACTCCTTAAAACCAAGATATGCAGAATACCATCTCTGAACTCACAACATGTCGAACCTTGAAGCAGTTGGGCTACAGCAGCAGAAGACCACACCGGGTGCCACTTCTGCTAAGAACATCAAAATTGGAACGGAAGACTGAAAGAATGTTGCCTGGTCTGATGAGTCTCGATTCCAGCTGCGACATTCAGATGGCAGGGTCAGACTTTGTCATAAACAACGTGAAAGCATGGATCCATCCTGCCTTGTATCAACGGTTCAGGCTGTTGCTGGTGGTGTATTAGTGTGGGGGACATTTTCTTGGCACACTTTGGTCCCCTTAGTACCAATTGAGCATTGTTTAAACTCGACGGCCTACCTGAGTATTGTTGCTGACTATGTCCATCCCTTTATGACCACAGCATACCCATCTTCTGTTGGCTACTTCCAGCAGGATAATGCACTATGTCACAAAGCTCACATCATCTTAAACTGGTTTCTTGAACATGACAATGAGTTCACTGCACTCTAATGGCCTCCACAGTCACCAGATCTCAATCCAATAGAGCACCTTTGGGATGCGGTGGAACGGGAGATTTGCATCATGGATGTGCAGCCGACAAACCTGCAGCACCTGTGTGATGCCATCATGTCCATATGGATCAAATTCTCCGAGGAATGTTTCCAGCACCTTGCAGAAAGTATGCCATGAAGAATGAAGGCAGTTCTGAAGGCAAAAGGGGGTCCAACCCAGTACTAGCAAGGTGTACCTAATAAAGGTGAATGTACAGTATATATATATATATATATATGCTGTTATATAAATTTGTTGATGCTCCATGGGAGCATTAATACCTTAAATGCTGTGATTGCAATAATATGATTGGGGCATTGACGGTGTAAATGCTTGTGTCTTCGGTGGAGGCCAAGTCACAAACAATACTGGAACACTAGAATAAAATAATACAAAATATATTTAACAGCAATGACCTTTAACTCTAAGATGCCTCCAGTTCAGTTGCTGCTAGTTACACTCTGCAGCAGATGACCCCTCACCAATGAGTGAGAGAGTAATAAAGTAAAAAAAACAACAAAGTATATTATTAATATATATTGTTTGTTACATTACTATTACTATCTGATCACTGATTATTGATCAGATTCACAAATGAATGCTTACAGATTTTTATATTTTACAATATTCATTTTTCAATTAATTATCAATGACTCTTTAGGTCACTGATCATTGATGAGTCTCACTGTTCATCAGCCAGTGATGTAATCTGGTGGGTGCATATTATACACAAATACTTCATTTTTTCCCTCCAAATCTAAATATAAAAATATACTTGCGTATTATACCCAATAATATATATATATATATATATATATATATATATATATATATATATATATATATATACAACAGAAAGTGCTTCTTAAATTTTTAGGAAAAAATCTCACAGAAAAAAATGTATCGGTATTCAAAGACAGATTAAATTATTTTAAGCATCTGTTTAATATATGATGTTAAATACCTTAAAAAAAATTTGCCAACAAGTGCAGTCTGCTCTACAAAGTTGGATCATTCTCATGGAAAAAAAACAGCTATTGATTCACTTTTCATCTCCTTCCTGTTATTTTTGTCTGTATAATTGATGGTTGTTAACTACTGCATCTATAGCTACTAAGTTTTACAACTGTATTTGTGGATAGCACAACTGATCTCCCAAAAAACAGTATCACACTATGAAAACAATGCATATCTCGGCACAAGGTGTGGATGGTTTAGTACTGGACATGAGCAGGGTCACCTTGGCCTCAAGTCCTGACCCTGTTGTTCCAGGTGGGCAAACATCACTCTAATGCAAATGGACTGTTATAAATGAGAAAATATATCTTCAACAGGCCCACTAAGTAAATGGTGCTCAAGGGAGTATGATCGCTTAACAGGGTGACCTAGCCCCAACAATGCAGTAGAAGGTCTGACGCCCATCCAGATCTGCTACCAAAGGCCTAATCAGTCTCAGCCAGAATACATCACTAACGCACAGAGAAGGCCCACTAAAGGACATGATCACCTTATGTTAGTTGGAATGTTTAATTCAGTCTATTAAGACTCTCCTCATGTAAGATTATAAAACCCAGCTTACTTAGGGAACTGCTCATATTCTTAAAAGCCCACATACACTATTTGATGAACTGCCTCCCATGCTTTTATGTCCTGATGTCAGCTGAAATATTAAAATGTCTTCTTTCCCCGATAAATATTAAACTTGATTTGTCACATGAGATGTGACCTTTACGAAAGCCAAGCTGTAGTTAAATAGTGTTATGTGGATTTTTTCCTCCCAGCCTTGCAGGATACCCTTTGCTTTGGAGAAGCTACTCTCATGGGTGGACAAGTTCATTGTTTACTAATGCTTCGCACTGAACCTTTTTCAAGCCAGAGACGCAAATGACACAGATCTCCAGTACCGTAACTAGGATACTGTTGCCTCATTTATTCAAGATGCCAGAAGGTACCACAAAGGGAGAAAAATAGGGTAGAAGGGTAGATAAAGGGGGGGGGGCATTTTAAACTTTGCCCCAGACAGCATTTTGTCTTGGGCCAGCCCTGGGAACAGGTAATGCCAGGTGGTCCCATAAGCCAACGACTCCCCTCCCCCTGTAACATTTCTACCTTTCCACATCCCTACCTAAACACCATGCAGGAAATGTGTTTTGGCTGAAACACTACTTACGTCTCAGGTGAATGTTGTATTCGGGTCAAGAATAGTCATATGATGGAGGGGGAAGGCTGCTGTAAGGCTGACAGAGTATTTTAATATGCATTATTCTTCTTCTCAGATAGTCTCTTTAAGTGAGTCTCCCATAGTGGATTTATAAATTAACCCAATCCCACTGAGCCAAGGAAGGTGAGGATTAAGTAGCTGAAAAACAATTGCAGAGTTCTAAAAACATGGTTTGTTGATAGGTTAGGTGTAAGAAACCATACTGAGCTAACATTAAGTGGCTATCATGCTTTATTAATATAGTTAATTACATAGCTTGATACTTAGGAATAAAACTCTTCACATTACAGCTTTTGCTGGGGTAGTATTCACTAATATTTTCCATTGAATGTGCTGTGGGTTTGCAGGTCTGTTTTACCAAAAATATATGTTCCCTCTTTAAAGACTCTACAGTCTGGTTAAATCATTTTTATAGTATGAATTGGCAGTATTTAAACGGTTTTCTTTCATTCTCCTTTGTGCTAATTTATTCCACAGCAACCTGTATGTGTGGATTATTTTATTTCCATGCACTTCAGATGAAATATATTGGACATACATAGCCCTTCTTTGTGAATACATTTCATGTAACCATAGCAGACAGGGAAACGTTCAAATCCAATTAGGTGTTATAATGGCAAGAAAACGTAAGTGAACCCTTTGGAATTACCAGCATTTATGTATAAATTTGTCTTAAAATACAAAATGCTCTTAGTTACAATAATGAACAAACACAATCTGTGTTAACCAACGACACAGACTTTATTGTATTGTTCTTGTCCATATTGAATATATTTTTCAAACATTCACAGTGTGTGTTGGAAAAAGTATGTGTTCCCCTAAGATAATCACTTCAACAAAAGCTAATTGGAGTCAGGCGTTAGCAAACATGGAGTCCAATCAATGAAATTGGATTGGAGGTGTTTTAGAGCTGCTTTCTCAAAGAGTTTGCATATTCATTAGACAATTTTGTAATGTGCCTACTCTCTCTAGAAGTGGGCACCCAGTCAAGAACAAAATGTGGGTTTTTCAATGAGGTAAAAAAAACTCTAGAGTAACAGCTGAAGGCTTGAATGGATCACTGGAGCGAGTTAACATATCTGTTTAGTCTATCATATGCAAAATATTGAACAGGTATGCAGTCGATGGCAGGACCCCACAGGGGAAGCAGCTGCTTTCCAATTTAACATCACTATTTGCCTGAAGTTTGCCAAAGAACACTTTGCCACTCTACAATGCTACTGGGAGAATGTTTTGTGGACTGATAAAAATAAGGTTGAATTGTTCTGGAAGAACATATGGCACTACATATAGTGTAAAAAGGGCACTGCACAGCCACTGACATTAGCAAGAACACCCCTACATCAGTGAGACCACCCCCGGTGTCAGCTGCGTCCCACAAGGCTAGGCTCGGGGTAGTGGAGCCCAGAATTTCCCAGATATGCTCGTGACTCACATTTTATGAATAATTAATGCAGAAAACAAGGTAATTCCAAAGGGTTCCCTTACTTTTCCTTGCCACTGATCATATATAATATCCTTTCAATGTACACTTAATAATGTTTAAAGTTCTGGTCCATAAACCCTAGCGAACATCAACTCATTTTACGGAATGAACAAGTTCTCTGCACTTGGCAAATTACTTTGGCAGGATCATTTTCAGCAGGAGAGCTGGCAAGTAAGTGTTTTATGTGTTTTTATATGTTGAATTGCAAACATTCATCTTTAAGATCTCCATGCCACTGACTCACCCTTGCTACAATTTAATAATCCTCACCACCTCAACCTTCTAATAGATTGTAAGCTCACAAGAACCAGTTTGTCTTATTGTCACACTGTATATTGTGAATATGATGTTATTCCTATTTTCTATGTCCCTTATAGTAATACAGCCACATAATCTGCTAAAGGTCTCAAAATAAAATCGAAAGTAAAAGAACTGGAGTAGACGCATATCTAGGAGGCTAGTAGGCAGCTCTAGAATTTATTGAATAGTGTTTTGTGTTCTGATTGCCTGAAGATTCCACATGGTGCCTACAGCTCTGAATTAAATGCCCCTATGTTTTACATTCCTTTCTACTAGAAATGAACAAGAAGATCCACTTATGGTTTCTCGTGTGGTTTCTCCTTGGGAATAAAATGGTGAAACCCCTTGCTCTCTGTGCCTAGAAAGATAATAACAGCATCTGGCTAACAAGGCCTTGTTGGGGGTGGAAACATCTTAGATTCTTATACTCTAATGCAAATAATTCTTGCCACTTCTTACCTGGGCTACCAACGTGGATAGGGTCAATCTGGTACGTTGTTTGAAGTAAATGAGTAAAAAAAAACCAACTTAGTGCTCTGGCAGGAGTTGTGTGATAACCTCAAGTTCTTCATTCAAGGAAAAGTAATACGATATATTTATCTTAATATATATATACTATGGCAATATACTAAAATTGTCTACTTTGTTTGCAGGACCTCTAGTGTTTTGCCTCTGGAATTTCAGTTTTTGAAACAGTACATTTAATAAAGGTTGCATTATTATTATTATTATTTATTGTTTTATATAGCGCCATCAAATTCTGTAGCATTGTTCAGTTATATAGAATGTTGATATAGTGGCTGTTACTGAGACATGGTATAATGAGAAAAATGACTGGGACATATCAATACCGGGGTACTCTTTATATAGAAAAGATAGAAAGGGCAGGAAAGGGGGAGGGGTGGCCCTATATGTGAAAAATAACATAAAATCTAACTTAATACAAGTTGGTGAGGAGAACTTAGAGTCGGTTTGGGTTACAGTACAATTTGGCAAAAGTAAAGTAACTCGCATAGGTGTGATTTATAGACCCCCAGGACAAGTAGAAGAACTTGATAATCTACTAGTGGAGGAAATAGCTAAAATGACAGTGAAGGGGGATGTTATAATCATGGGTGACTTTAATCTCCCTGATGTGAACTGGAAAACGAAAGTAGCTGGTTGTACCAGGAGTGCGGATATTCTAAACTCCTTATTGGGATTATCTTTAAAACAGGTGGTTGAGGAACCAACTCGTAAGGAGGCCACATTGGATTTAGTGTTCACAAATGGAGATTTGTTAACAGATATTTCTGTAGGTGAAAGTTTGGGATCTAGTGATCATCAGTCTGTGTGGTTTAATATACGAACAGTGACTGAGTCACACCACACAAAAACAAAAGTTTTAGATCTTAGAAAAGCTGACTTTTCTAAAATGAGAAAATGTATAAAGGAGTCATTATCAGACTGGGACAATTTAAATGGCGTTCAGGGGAAATGGGATTTTGTAAAAGCTGTTTTATTGAAGATAACAGAAAATTGTATTAGGCTGGTCAGTAAGAGTAAAAAATTAAGGAAACCGCTGTGGTACTCTGCAGAAGTGGCCAAAATCGTGAAAGACAAGAAGTTAGCCTTTAGTAGATACAAAAATACCCAAAGTGAGGAAGATAGACAGATCTATAAAATTAGGCAGAAAGAGGCAAAGAAAGTTATAAAAACTGCCAAATCACAGGCAGAAGAGCGAATTGCCCTATCAGTAAAAAATGGAGATAAAACATTTTTTAGATATATAAATGAGAAAAGGAAAGTTAAACAAGGATTAGTTAGACTAAAAACAAAAGGCATATATGTAGAAGAGGATAAAGGTTTAGCTGACTGCCTCAATGAATATTTCTGTTCAGTTTTTACAGATGAGAATGATGGAATGGGACCTCAGTTGGGAAAAAAGACTGAATCATTTGAAATATGTGAGTTTATCGAGGCGGAGGTTCTGCTTCAGTTGTCTAAGGTAAAGACAAATAAGTCGATGGGGCCTGATGGGATACACCCCAAGTTATTAAAAGAGCTTGGGGGTGTACTAGCAAAACCGTTAACTGATATATTTAACGAATCATTGGTAACGGGAGTTGTCCCTGGGGATTGGAAAGTAGCGAATGTTGTGCCCATTCACAAAAAAGGCAGTAGGGAGGAGTCGGGCAACTACAGGCCAGTTAGTCTTACATCTGTAGTGGGAAAAGTAATGGAAACAATGTTAAAGGAAAGGATTGTTGAACATCTGAAGTCACATGGGTTTCAAGATCAAAAACAACATGGGTTTTCCTCAGGAAGATCTTGCCAAACGAATCTTATTGATTTTTTTGATTGGTGACTAAAGTAATTGATCAAGGTGGTGCAGTAGACATTGCGTATCTGGATTTCAGTAAGGCCTTTGACACTGTGCCACATAGAAGACTTATAAATAAACTGCAATCTCTGAGTTTAGATCCCAATGTTGTTGAATGGATTAGGGAGTGGCTGAGTGACAGACAACAGAGGGTTGTAGTCAATGACGTATATTCAGAACAAGGTCTTGTTACCAGTGGGATACCTCAGGGATCTGTACTTGGACCCATTCTCTTTAATATTTTCATTAGTGATATTGCAGATGGTGTTGATGGAAAGGTATGTTTATTTGCTGACGACACTAAAATTTGCAACAGGGTTGATGTTCCTGGAGGAAGAAGCCAAATGGCAAACGATCTAGGTAAGCTGGAAAAATGGTCAGAGCTGTGGCAATTGGCATTTAACGTGGATAAATGCAAAGTAATGCACCTGGGGCATAAAAACCCAAGGGCAGAGTATAGAATATTTGATACTGTCCTAACCTCAAAGTGCAAGGAAAGGGATTTAGGGGTAATTATTTCTGAGGTAGGCAGACAACGCAGTAGAGCAGCAGGTAATGCTAGCAGAATGCTTGATTGTATAGGGAGAGGTATTAGCAGTAGAGAGAGGGAAGAGCTCATGCTGTTGTACA
>VKOC01018150.1:0-59463 GCA_009364415.1 Spea multiplicata
ATTGCCCACTCATTCGCCTTTTCAATGCTGCTGCTGGTGGGGGTGCCAGTATCTCTTCTCTGCCAGTTCGCTTCCTGGCTAGAGTCATGCCCAAAATGTCCCTAATGGTAAGGGCAGTTTCTCCCCCCTGGCTGCCTCTGTCTGCGGTGTGGCAACGCCTGCTACCTCCGCCGGAGTGGCCAGCTTACGCTAGGGCCTAGTGTCTGAGCTCTGGAAGTCTGCTGCCAAACGTCTAAGACTGACAGTGTTTGGGTGCTTTGCCCTGGGGTGAAACAGGTGAGCGGGTCGCCAATTGCCCACTCATTTGCCTTTCCCATTTTTCAATGCTGCTAGTGGTGGTGGAGGTGCCAGCATCTCTTCTCTGCCAGTTCGCTTCCTGGCTAGAGTCATGCCCAAAATATCCCTAATTGTAAGGGCAGTTTCTCCCCGCTGGCTGCCTCTGTTTGCGGTGTGGCAACGCCTGCTACCTCCGCCGGAGTGGCCAGCTTACGCTAGGGCCTTGTGTCTGAGCTCTGGAAGTCTGCTGCCAAACGTCTAAGACTGACAGTGTTTGGTGCTTTGCCCTGGGGTGAAACAGGTGAGTGGGTCGCCAATTGCCCACTCATTCGCCTTTTCAATGCTGCTGCTGGTGGTGGTGCCAGTATCTCTTCTCTGCCAGTTCGCTTCCTGGCTAGAGTCATGCCCAAAATGTCCCTAATGGTAAGGGCAGTTTCTCCCCCCTGGCTGCCTCTGTTTGCGGTGTGGCAACGCCTGCTACCTCCGCCGGAGTGGCCAGCTTACGCTAGGGCCTTGTGTCTGAGCTCTGGAAGTCTGCTGCCAAACGTCTAAGACTGACAGTGTTTGGGTGCTTTGCTCTGGGGTGAAACAGGTGAGCGGGTCGCCAATTGCCCACTCATTTGCCTTTCCCATTTCCTTTTCCATTTCATTATTTTCCTTCTGATACACAACCAACCAAACATAACACACACAATAACACATATAACACACAGTGACATCACACATAACACACACACACACACTTACAATGCACAAAACACAAGGACCTTTTCCTTGTTATTTGCCCTGGCCTTCACTCACTAATAGCATTACATTAACACTATAACTCACACTTCACCCTATAACATTTTTCCATCCACATACCTGCCAACAGACCCAACTTTTTCAGGGACAGTCCTGCTTTTTTCCAGTCCTGTCCCATCTAATTTAGCTAAACTAGGTATGCAAAATGCAAATACACATAGGTAGTTATAGCTCGGTAGGTAACGCTACTATAAACATTTAATAAATATAATCAAGTACTAAATAATAAATCTAACTTTAAAATACATTTAAATAAACCCCTATTTTTTTTTAAAAAAAAACATTAAAATTAAATTATTATTATTTAGACATAATACATCTTTAACCAAACCAGTGCACTGCTACTAATCTTAAACATAACCGTACATTAACCCTAAGCTATTTTTTAGTTCTTGTCCAACATTTTTCCATCAGCATACCTGCCAACACACCCAAGATTTTGGTGGACAGTCCTGCTATTTTCCAGTCCTGTCCAGTAAGTAAGTTGGGCTGTTGCAAAGTATGCCATTGTAAATAGGTAGCAAATGTTAGGCATGTAAAGTGGTCCAAAATCAATTTAAAAATGTAAAATATTCCCTATTCTTTTATTAAACATCTATGGACAGTACACCTCGGTATGTGTGTGCAACTCTATTGGTCGTTTCGGCAGGGAGCTCGCCTGCCATCAACGAATGAAGTGCATTCTGCAGTTCTGCAATTCACTCGTTGATGCCAGACCAGCCCCCTGCCGAAACGACCAATAGAGCTGCACACACGTACCTTCACGGCAGCTGCTGCTGCTGTGATGTGTTATTAACCCCGTATTAACCCCTGCTAGGCAACCAGGAGGAAAACGAAGATTAAACGAGCACGAAGAATGTCCGCGAATATTCGCCCGAAGAGAAGACAGGAACGGGCGAATATTCGCGGAATACGAAGATTTTTTTTTCCCCGAAGACGAGCACGAAGACGAACACGAAGAGCCCCCTGGTGCCCAAGTCTAATGTTTACCAGGTAACACAAACTAGCGGTCATAGGCATAGAAGACCTTGTCCCTGCTGTAAACTGGAAACTTCAAATCAACCAACGATAACAAGATAAAACCATGCTGGAGCAATGGATAATGCACACAGCGCATGCTCTCTGCCAGATGTTTTTTGAATTGCTTTCTTAATGGTCCGCTTGGTTTGGTTTAAAGGGCTAGTTCATGCCTATTGCCCAGGGCCCCATAAAGTGCACCACTGTTACCTTAAGTCACTTGTGGATTCTTTTTATTATTGCATTCAATATATAATAACGGGAAGGAACCATATCCTTTAATTTATTCTATACCTGAGTATGTGTTTTGTGTTCATTCAGTACACATGTAGGAAGGTATAATTTTTTCTATATCCTATCTAGGTACTCTGTCTCATATTAAAGGGTACGCTATGTGGATGAACTTCTGATCTCTGAGTCATCTGATCCCCAAGAAGAGCACAGGATTTATCCGTTGAAGTATCAACATAAGAGGTACTCATGGAAGAAAACTGTGACCGGGTCAAATACTGTCGACAGATGTAAAGAATCCCATTAACCTTATGAAGTAGACCTGTGCATTTGGATTACCCAATTTAGGCGGAAGTTCACATTCGGGCAAAATGGCGGCACTTTCGGTGCAGTCCTCTCCCCCGAATGGAGGATCGGTAAGATTACTGCCCTAAGTTCATATTACATAGATATGTATCTGTGTGTGTCTAACTTTTCTTTCTGTATAAACTGTAGGTGTGACATTTGTACCAAACATGTGTAATATTCTCAGGAAATGAGAAACTGCAGCAAAGCAGCATGTGTCAACCATTTAGTTTTTCATTACCCTGTTGAAATGATTGCTCTTCTAAAGAGTTTCATCACCAGATGTTAAAAGGTATCAAGACAAACTGATAACACATCTTTGGTTATAAACAGGTAAACCATTTTAGAAATGGCAATGAGTACCCACAATGGAATAATGTTTTATCGTCTTTTAATGACTGAATGGAACTAAACTGGAGAAAGCAATTTATCTGTTTCTGGAGGCTGAAAATCAGTTTCCAACAAATATGAAAAGAAAGATGGAAGTACATTCACAGTCTGGAATGATTAAAATGCCACAATGCAATTAATCAGTGATTATATTTAGTGTAACTGTTCAACTCGGAAGAAAGCTGTGTTTCATATGTTTTTTACGTATAAAAAGCCTGATATATATATACAGGATTTTATGGCACACAGGAGAATACAACATAAATAGGTACACATATATTATCAAAAGATACAGAAAGAGAATCAAACCCTAAAAAGCATACACATTCAGATTCCAGGGTGCTAGAGATCAGCACACACCAAGCAATACTACTTGAAAAGCACCTCTCTGAGGCATAAATATTAGAGATTCTGTCACATTATACGGCCATATATTGCTAAGCCACTACGCCAAAGTACCCCAATTTTGGCGAGTCCATTCTAATTTTACATGGCTATCTTGATTACCAGGGAGCTGAATCAATGGAACTGTCTTGCCTTTTAACCCACCGAGACTCTCATGCAATTTAAAGTCCTGTTAAGTGAATACCACGGTTTTTCTAACGCCATCTTTTTTTTTAAGTTATTCCGCATTTTTAAATAATTCCCTTTATTTCCTTTATTCAGCTTTGACATTCTGTGGAAATTGGAAACTAAATGCGTAAGATCATTATCTGCGCCTCAATTTCAATAGCAGCATGTCACTTCTCTCAATACCTACCCCAAACAGGGCTACCCTGGAAGAAACATGATTATTTAATATCTGTTTCGAGACTGCTTCCGCCAGCAGGAACACCAAAGCACCTGCTGTCTCTAAAATTAGACCAAGAAACAATTTCCCTGTCTGTTTGTGTCCTCATTAGATTACCAAGAAAAATCTGACTGCACCTCTATGAGTTTCTCCTAGTTCCTTCACGGCAAATGCGCTGTAGGAGACTGCCGTAAGGAGGTTTAATTGCTACTTTCCAACTCATAATTATGACTCTAACACATTTCAGTCATCTTCTACCTAGAGTGGCAGAGCTGACATGTAATCTCATTTTGCTTCCTGTGTGATTACAGGAATATGCATAAGACACGATTTTCGAGGTGTGCATGCTGAGCAAGGACTGATATTTAAAGAAAGCTGCTGGGTAATGTTAGTAGCTTGGCTAAACCGGGTCTGGTTGAATAACAATTATTTGTTGGACACCACTAACTGACCTACATGCTACAGACTTTACAGATGCCTGTTGTCAAATAGGGGGGGGGTCTATTTCATAATCTAGCATTGGAGTGAGAATGACAGCAGTTTTGTTTCAAGGGGGGACAGGGATTAAGAACTAAATAAGGATTAATACAATACCATACATGGTTCTGGGCCAATAATGTTTTTGTCTGTTTTAGGTTATAATTAGCCAATAGGGGAAAATATTAGCCTTAAGGAAGACAAGAGAATTGTTCGCAATTAGTTCTGCAGTCATGCATTAGCTAACGTAGTCATTACTGACACAGCATCAAATGGGATGCAGGCTTGAATTCATTTATCAAAACATAGTATCACATGATATAAAATAATCAAATATACGCAGAGATTAACAACAGACTCGTGGACGGCAAGCAAAATCGATTCAGATACCATTTTAATTTAGTTTTTCCCGCATTTGGGGGCTGTTTCCAAAGGAGGGGGGGGTCCCTGACACCCTCTGGCCTTACATTTACCCAAGAATTGATCCTCTGGAGTAAGGGAGGGCATTGAGGCGCAGGGGCAAGACAAGTTATAGGCCAGGCAATGGCCAGATAGCAGCGATCTGGTAGTAGTTTTATTCTGTGCTTAATGATAGAATAGCGTAACTTGACCCTTCAGTGAGTCCTTGGTTGCAACTGAAACTGTGCCTTCCGTTGGTAGGTGAGGTAGACAAGAATTTAGCACAACTAGATCATGTATGTTCGGTACTGTTGGTTCGTCGTAGTTCAACTTCTGCCTGCAAGCAAGAAGTCTTCTGCCTACCTAAGAATGGTATACCAGGAGTCACCTGACTACTTTTTCATACACGCTTGACGCCAAGTCTGCTCAATCCATGAAAACTGGTATCACTCCTTCTCAAAGACATTTGCAAATGTTTAGTGTTCTCCGGTGGAATGAGAAAAAAATTAAAACGTATAACCTACCCATCACACGGTCAAATGCGTGATTTTGCACCAATATTTATCAATGAATATGATAAGATATAAAGATAATATTTTTTTGTGTTGTCCATAAACTAGAGGTTTGGCTGCTAGTGTTAATGGGCAACTGTTAATAAGCTAAACTCTACCACTATTAACGAACAATTAAAACACAATGTGTGCAAGCACAGTGAAATGACTATTCTGAGTGGAACCTGTACTCACTTTTGTTGCCAAGGTGTTAGACATGAATGGATGTGTGTTGCGTTATTTTGAGGGGACAGCTAATTTACACTGTTATACAGGCTGTACATTCACTACTTTACATGGTAACAGAGTGTCATTTCTTCAGTGCTATAACATGAAAAGATATAATATTTACAAAAATGTGAGGGGTGTACTCACTTTTGTGAGATACTGTATATGTGTCTAGAAACTACATTGGTATTATTTACTGTTTTAGATAGTGCCGTCATACTCCACAGCAGTGTACAATGGGCACATTACTGCAACTATTATAGCCACTAGGCCCACTGTTCAAAAACCATATATATACTATTGCTTTAAGGGAACAGTTGTGTGCTTTTTTTGGATGAATCCTCCCAAGCTTTATTGCAAATGATAGCTGAGTGGTCCCTTTATATTTTCATTGCAAATATATTTGCTGCTTTATTTTCAACAATCAAGACTTAAAACTTATTCCATGCAGCTCATTATTTTACCACCAAGCAAAAATAGAAAATAGTGTTCAAGTATATCCTTTAAGGATATAATGGTGCTGTGGTCAAAAAAAGATATTGCTATCATTACATTTCCAAATGTTTCTAAGCTCAGTGCAGATGCGCATGTACCGCAGCGAAGTTCATAGTTATTACCTGTTTCAGGATTACGATACCACACTGAACTAGTGATTTCAAAATATTGTAACCTTAATATCTTAATGCTTGGTATACATTTAATTTTACGATATAGGCAAAGTAGGCTGAGTTTCTGGTAGAACATTATTTGGCAGTTCCCCTTAAGTGTTAGATAATAGCACATACAGGCAAATCACTTTAATTAAGTGAATTGCTTTCTAATACTAACGGCGTATTATCTACCCTGCCGCCCCCCCATTATCTACCCTTCCTCTCCCCCCTATTATCTACCCCCCCCCGTACTTACCTTTACAGCAGTCCTGCGGCAAGTCTCCCTGTTCGGTCTCGGTGCTGGCTGTAATGCTGAGCGCCGGAAATGACGTCATTTTCCAGTGCTCCATTACAAGCTGGCACCGAGACCAAGCTAGAGGACTCGCAGAGGAGAGAGAGAGGGGTGCCGAGCAGGTACTGACAACTTGGTAAGTGAAAACCACTCGGCGCCCCTCTCTCTTCCGCTTTAAAAAAAAAGGGCTTCGGGCGGCACCTTCAAAAGTGCCATCTGGAGTAGTTGCTCCACTCGGCTCCATTGTCGGGTCGGCCCTGCTTCTCCCTTCCTCGAAATATATTTTGGTAAAACAAGTTGTGCGGCATAATTAAGAAACACTTTCATTCCAAAGGCCTTTACAGATCCTGTCTGTTCATTATCTAACATGCGCCATGTAGGCCTTTTCAAATTTAAATTTGTAACAAAGTGATAGTAACAGTTTAAAATGTTTAATAAAATTCAATTTCTTTGTTAAATATCAAAGACCACTGGGTAAGCACTTTCTCGCTATAAGATTACAAACATCTGTTCCAGATATTGAGCTTTAAATGTTCATGCTGTCTGTCAAATTTCCATTGCTATGTGTAATCAGCTTAACTGGTTACTCTCTAAATTATGAAAATGAACCCTTTCTGCTCCCTAGTGCAAAAGTAGAAACCAACAGGGCTCCATCCGTGAATGGACTTTGTATGCCATTATTTAACCGCGCTGGTGAATGAAGCAGTACGACGGGCAGCAACCTCAAGAGCTTACTGATGCGGCACCTGAATCAGTCTTTGGACTAATATTGCTAGAGTGTTACCGTTCCAATTTGATAGTAATCTGTCTTAGTATGTGACACCCTATTCCAGCATTTATCATGCAATTCAAAGCATATAAAACTGATCATTTTTTTGCTGTTTTCTATTAGTGATCTAATCCTATAAAACTGCAGTGCCTCCACAATCCCAAAGAAATTCTCTAGAATAAAAAAAGGTTTTCAGATCTTTTTGTTTTGCCCTTTCAGCTATGTTGATTCTATTTCAAATGCCTTACGATGTGTATCTCCTATGAGACCAGCTTAAAGTCTGTGAATTGAAACACATAATACACTTGGCTGATAAAATAAATCATTAAATAGACAAAACATCTAAGGCATTACGTTGCCCCACTGGACTTTCCCATTTTTATGGCTGATGTGTATTGCGTGACTTACCTGCATTTCTCCTCTGCCCACTGCAGTAGGAGTGGGGCCACAGTCAAGGCCAGTAGGCCAGTAGTAGTGGGTACAATCAAAGGTAGTGAAAATAAATAATTGAAAATGACATAAAACACGTAACACACACAAGTACATAAGGAAAAGAGGGCCCTGCTCTTGCAAGCTTACAATATAGTCTGTGGTAGAGGGGGAAGTGAAACAGTGGGATAGGCCTGCTTGAATAAGGTGAGTTGATTGAAGCAATGATGATATGTTGAGGTTGTTGATCTTGCAGGTGGCTTGATTAGGATTGTAGCTGAGAGTGTTAAGAGGGTTGTATGCTTCTCGGAAAAGCTGGGTTTTTAGAGAGCTTTTGAAATTAATGTACAAAGGAGAAAATCTGACAGAACGTGGTAAGGAATTCCAGAGAAGCAGTACAGAATGTGTGCAATTCTGAATACGGGAGTGAGAAGAGGTAATGGTGCTAGAAGAGAGACACCAGTTGTGGGAAGAACAAAGATGGCGGTTAGGGGTTTATTTGGGTATAGATGAAGGGGTGCACAGGTTTGAAGGGCTCTGTAGGTCAGCTCCCCATACCCCCCAGAAGTTTAGATTTGATTCTGGGGGGTATGGGGAGCCCATGGAGTGATTGGCACAGTGGGGCAGCAAATGAACAAAGGTGACAGAGGGAGATTAGTCTAGCTGCAGTGTTCAGGATGGATTGGAGCGTCGAAAGGCAGGAGAGGGGGATACCAGTTGGTAAGGAGTTGCGAAAATCCAGATGGGATATCACAACGTAGTAGATTCATATTTTGGTTGTTTCCTGTGTGAGGAAAGGATGAATTTTGGAGATGTTTTTCAGGTGAAGGAGCCAGGATTTAATGAGTAACTGGATGTGAGGGATATAGGACAGAGCAGGACCTTTTTATCACCTTTTTACACTCTTGCAGCATATCTCCACATATCCAAATGGTGGACGCACACTGCGGGAACCAATCTATAGTTGGTAAGTATGTGCCCCTATCTTCCACTGGCCCACCAGGCATTTGCCAGATGGGCCATTTCGGGCCTGGGTAGGTGCCTACGTATCATATAACTGGCTCAAGGCCAAGTATTGTGTCAGGACTCAATCGGTGAGGAGTGGCCTATATACTTTATTTGCATACCAAAGACATATTCATATTTCCTTAGTAACAATTACTACTTCCTATTTTCTTTTTTCCCATTTGTACCGCATTTGCTCGATTATAAGACAAGGTCTTATAATCAGACCTCAAATAGGTCTGACTATGAGACTATGAGACTAAGATCTAGATCCCCCACAATGCTGCAGGGGACCTGGATCCTCCTGCCCCCCCCTCCTCAATTTACCAGTTCAGCCAGGGCAGCGTGTAGATGTCTACGCGATTTGCATAGACAACTTCCTCTGCAGCCGGAAGGAGGTGCGGTTAGCAGTGGGGTTGTCTCCGTCCATCGCGCAGACCTTCCCCGGCTGTCAGAGATCAAGAGTTCCCCTCACAGGAATCAGAAGCACCAATATGTTTTCTTTTGGGGAGGTGTTAAAATGGGGGGCATAAGGCATTTCTGTAGGCAGAGTGCTCTATGAAATGCCTTTTAACCCCCTTAATGCCACTCTGCCTCCTGAAATGCCTAATACCTCCCTATATGCCACTCTGCCCCATAATATACCTTTAACCCCCTAAATGCCAGAGGGGCATATAGGGGTATAAGGCATGTCTGGAGGCAGAGTGGCACATAGGGGGTCAAAAGGCATATCATGGGGCACAGTGGCATATAGAGGGTTAAAAGGCATATCATGGGGCACAGTGGCATATAGAGGGTAAAAGGCATATCATGGGGCCCAGTGGCATTTAAAGGGTTAAAAGGCATATCATGGGGCACAGTGGCATATAGGGGGTTTAAGGCACTTATGGGGCAGAGTGACAAGCCTGGGGGCAGAGGTGCATAACTGGGGGGCAGGTTGGAAAATTAAAAGGAATTAAAAACAAAATATTTTTCTCAATCATAGCTTTTTATTAAAAAAAAGCTTTTTTATTAAAAAAAATAGTTTACGAATTAACATTTACTGGTAAAACTTTTTTCCTATAGAGTCGCCTTATATTCCGGCTTTTTCTTTTTTTTCCTAAATTAATATTCAGATTTTGGAGGGTCGTCTTATAATCAGGGTCATCTTATAATCGAGCAAATACGGTAATTAAGATGAGATTTTTTTTATCTCACCCTGTTACGCTTACCCTCTGCATTCATTGGCTTTAAACAGAAATAATTCCTCCGCCAAGATGAAAATTCCATCACTTTAACATTGTATGGCAATGAAAATGAAGATAACCCCTTTACCTGTTCCCATGCACGTTTCAAATATTTTAAAAAGATTTGCCTTAAAATATTTACTCTCTTCTTCGTAAAATTGAGAACATGTAATTATTCTGCATTTTTGCATAATGTGAATGTGAACTTGTTATTTGATCAAGGTAACAAAGGTTCCTTTTTTTACGTGACTTGAAATTTGCAGGAGATGAAAAGGTTTTTTTTTTAACAGCAGTACTTTCATATTCCTTACTTCTTAGGCTCCAATCTCTGCAGAATAGAATGCTGGTTTTGATTTTTATCTCCAGGCATTAATATATTATTCATCTTGTACAATGACATATTTTAGAGGTGAAACAGTGGAGAGAAAAGCATATACATATGTATCGACTCTCTTTTTATATTTGTGCAGAAGCATTGTAGAATGCTATCGATGGATCGTTACAATTCTATTCAATAATGCAGGCATCTCTCATTCAATTGAGGCATTTCTTTAGAAATTAATTATGTGTATGTTATGAGAGGAAAGAGCACAGTTCTGATTTTCTATAGCATCAGTAACGGGTATAACAAAAGGCATCCTTTATGCTTTCTGTTCATTTCTGCCAATTAAAGTGCAATGTGTGTTTTAGTACCTTCAGAATTGAGTCATAAATGGTGTATTTATGTAGCAGACGTGGAAACTGCACGGTTTCTATGTGGCATATATGCCGAAGAATGCAATATATTGACATACATTCATTATTCTTTATAATGAGTCATCAACAACATATTTAGAAAGCTGTTTAAGCCCTCACGGAGCTATTCACGATAGCAGGAGAATTTAAAGTTCAGTTGCAGCTGACATTTAAATAGGCCTGTCCTTTCTATACCAAAAGGCACTAATAGCAGTGACATTTCGATAAATTAAATGTAGATGATTGGCATATTCTGTTTAAAAATAGTCATTCAAAAGGTCTATCTTCATAAGAATCGCAAAAGTAAACCCATTTTTGTAAGGGTTTTTTGCTACGTTCAAGAAATTCTGCACAATTTTGGTGCACAAACTCAGATCGGTCAAGAAATGGGTTAAAAATACCCACTTATCTTAAGGGCATATGTTTTGGGTGATAAGACACCACCCTGAAATGTATGAAAAAGAAAAAATTATTAAAAAAACAATACAGCATATTTAGTGATGTAATTGTTACATCACTGGCATAAATAGCATGTACAAGAGATGGGGAGCATGCCTAATGCAACAAAAATAACTATAAAAAACCTTACATCCATTGCCCTAGCATTGCATGTAAAATGTATAACCCTCTACCCCTGTTCACTACCCTCAAACCCCTTAAGCGGAAGTATTAGAAATGCTACCATATGGGGTATTATGTAAGGGATGAATGTGGCCCTCTAGAACACAAAAAATATATATGTGGGGTATGTCTGTAATTAGGGGATTTGCAACATAAACTGCGTCATTGTTCATCAGTGGCACCTATTGTGTAGAAACAAAGGGTGTATAAATTCTTTGGGTACATCAAGCACAGATGTTCACCTATGGTAAAAATGGCAAAATATGCATGGTAATTATGGCACTCAAAATCATTGAGAACAAAGGGATTAAAATACTCTGTGAGTACTTTAATATGCATTATTTAAAAACAAAAATGAAAATAGAATTACTTACCTTTAACAGCTGCAGCAACCCCCCTTCTCTGTGGTCTGATGATTCTGGCCACTGAATGGCTGTTGCCATTGTACATAGTTGCCATTTGTACATGTCTACTATTGTTAATTACGTTTCCTGCCCATTCAGTTTGGATGAAAATCGGAGGGGGGCATTTTTATTTTTAATTTGGGAACTAAATTTGTTGCCTGGTGCCCACACTTGCATTCACTCTCACTCACTCTCTTACACTCTCTAAATGTGTCCCTACCTTCTCTACTGATTACTTCTGCATCTTCTTGTTCTTCATCTTCTATCTTCTTTCTTTCAACTTTTGCCAAAATATCTAGTATATATAGGCCTAGCAAGCATTTATTATGTATTCCTGAAGAGAGGCTTAGTCTGTTTCATTAAGGGCAGACGAAAATTTGTAGTCCACTAAGCCTATACTTAATTGTTGAAAAGTATGTACATCACAGTTAAATTGTGTAGAAATCATGAACATTTCTAAATTGACCTTCAACAAGCACTAATTATCCACTACTGACTACAGTGTATGGCAGTACTTTTAAAGCATGCTTTGTTTTGTATGTATAAATCCATGATATATAGTTATCATACATCCTATTCTATTTAATATTTTTATAGTCATACACAGGGGTCGCACGGGGTGGTAGAACCTTTTTTTAGGTGTCCTGCTGACAATTTCGGAACTCTGTCGCTGAACCACTGTACCTGTACTATTGACCCAATCCATACCTCATAAAGCAGGAGAACCCTGGTACAGTGACTGGGAAAGGGGTTTTCTTAAGGCACCATATACTATTCTTTTAAGGTGTATTATTGCCTCTAACTTTTGGGTTCCATCAATTAAAACACCCTTATCCTAGGAACTGTTGTGGTTCTCTGCTTCTTGGTTATAAACAGGCTTTAGAGACTCATATTTGATGCTATGTTATATCTCATACTGTGCATATACGTTTATAATTGTTGAGTTCTAAAACAAGGTACTTACCGCTGGCATTATAATTATGTTCAGCATATAATTGTCCTTGAAAGGTTAATCTCTAGTCACCCCATGTTATCGAGACTGGAATTATTATTCTTAAAATGTTTTATAACTTGTCCTTTAATATGTTATAACATCACACAATGATGCACAAACTAAGAGAATAAAGTTTCAGGTAGGGAGACTTATCTGAAGTGCAGCATAGTTCAAGCATGATAAATAGGAAGCATGAAGTCTTCCACGCAGAAAAATAGTCAGTGATAGATTGGCAAAGAAGGCAGGCTAAGCTGATTAGGACAGATACCCAAGGAACGAAATAATTAGTTTTTGAATCTGCCTGCCAGACAACTAAAACCTATGATAATGAAAAATAAATTGAGTATGAGCAATCATCTGTACTTTCAGTGGATTTTTTTTTAGAAAATCATCTACTTAGAAGGGACACATATTGTGGTGCTGAAATGTCATTTAAGAATAATGGCAAACAGAATTTGGTGTTCTAGTAAATGAACTTTCCTTGAAGTTCTTAAAAACTTGTGCATATGCAACATTAGGTAATATATGATGTCATTTACCTGCCTTTATATGCATGACTCATGTTTACCTATAGATGGGGTCATCTTAAACGCAAGACAAAGGGGGCGAATGCCACAGGCCCAGGTTTCCCTTAGAGGCCATCCCATGGGCCTCCTCATCAACTGCCAGGGAGGCTCAGGACTATGCACATACCTGGGAGCTCTGGGGTTAACCCGGAGTCTTTGAGTAAAGCATTGCTTTCCTAGGTCTCCAGGTAACCTTCTCTTTCTCCGAGTAGCAAGCGGTGTTTGGCCACACCCACTCCCCACCCTCTTCCCTGCCTACTCCTAGTTAACTTATTAGTGTCAAGGTCTAGCCCCCCTCCACACAGGGCCAGCCCTGTCCTTTGTGCCTATAGCTCTTCATGTGAATAACCCCACCTCCACATGTGGTTAGCACCGCCTCCACCCAAAGCCACTCCTTGTGAAGTCAGAAATCCTGATGGTTTTTCCTGGAATGTACCATAGGCTGGTATTAAGCAATTCACCAGGAAGGAGGGATTTTAGGTGGAGAGGTCTGTGTCAGTGGAAGATGAAACTAGGCTGCTGGCCTCACTGCAGAATGCCCCATTATTATTAAAAACAGTCTTGTTATAGATTTGCTTATGGTACTACAGTACACCACAACATAGTTCTAGGGGAAAGTGCAAATGACAAATTTATAGGTGATTCCTTTGTTCTAAAAGAGGACATATTAGATTTTACAGCTGGTTGCATTGGAGCATCTCAAAGGTAAGCAGCGACTAGACTTTTTGATACACTATTCGGTTTATTAGTTAATACATATTTATAATGATATATAAATATTTATTTTAAGCATTTGCCGTGATAGTAAATGTGTATATCTATACAGATGTGTGGGTGACACACCCTTAATTTAATAAGTGTGTAGCACGCTGAGGCCAATTTTGTTAATGTCTTTCAATAAGTATCTTGTAGTAGTTCAGCTACTGAAGGCATTGTAGTTATGGCTTGCATGTATTGAGGACAGGTCCACAACATAGGCCTCTGTCCTAGCCCCCCCCCCCCCCAAAGTCTTCAATATTGGCAGAAATGACATATTTTCCTTATCAATCTTGTAATTATTTATTACCTGGCACAATAATTGTGGCTCACATGTATCTAACCTTTTTATATATAAACCTGTGTTTGCAACTTCAACGCACGAACGTCATTACGTTGCGGCATCACATACAGGAAGGGGGACGGCAATACGGAATTACGTACAGGAAGGAGGCCTCACACACACACATATATAAGGAAACGAAAGGTGGAACATTGAACTTTTTCTACTTCCTGAGGAAACCCAAAAAGGGCGAGTAAGGACTTATTTATGGGCTTTTTTTATATATACTTTTTAATATTTTAATACTAATGCATTTTTAAAGGGACCTGTTCCCTTAATACATTTATATTTTGGTTACTTCTGGAGTCTGTCTATATCTCCTGGGCTCGACTGGATCAGATTGGAGGATCCATCCAAGACACAGAAAGCATCCTTTGCACATAGTGGATGTGCATTCTTTTTCAATTTATTCTATAAGTTTGGAACTGACAATATTACCCTATTGGTTGTGTAACCATATTAATTTTTGTTGTTTGTATATACACCCTACACTATTATATTTTTTTTACCTTCTCTTGCATGAGCGCCCCTCAATGGAATCGATTTTACTTTTAACACCTGGAGAGAGGTGTTCTTTAAGGTGGCTGCTGCAAGAAACAGAAGGGAAAGTATTGAATTTTATTGTTATTTTTATCACATTGGAACGTACCTAGCTTTTTCCAAATCACTTTTTTTGCTTTATCTTCATCAGCACTGCAAGTATTTTCTATAATAGTTTACCGTGACAGCAAAATGTTTAATCTAGTGATCTGCCACAATATACAATTTACATTTTTTTTAATACACAAAATAGTAAAAAAGAGTAATAATGTATTATTATTTTCAGAATTTCCTGATCACCCAATTTTAAAGGAGAGTACTTTTTTTAAAAAAATTATAGAAAAAAGAGCTAATACTAAATCTAACAAAAATGGTTAACTTGAATAGTCCTTGAAAAGTGGAATATGCTTTTTGTAGCTATAGAGACGCTTTATCTGAAAATCTATTGCTACTTACCAATTGTTTCAATCTAAAAATCAGTCTTTTTACAAAATTCCATTTCCTACTATTGTTCTCAGATAGTGTTGCAGACCATTGTAAAAACATTTTTCCGCAATCCAACGCCGCACAAATTAATGTCACCTTTCTAGCCACAGAACTACAATAGCATTCAAACTTTATATTGTAGATGTTTCCAGTCACATTATTTTAAAAGGTTTAACTAACAATAAAGTATGTGTAAGCTGACAGAAAATACCATACGTCAACAAACTAGTTCAGATCCCGAAATTATATAACACCAACACAAACTCATCAAGAACAAATGCAATTTT
The DNA here is from genome assembly GCA_009364415.1 of Spea multiplicata. Taxonomy (NCBI): domain Eukaryota; kingdom Metazoa; phylum Chordata; class Amphibia; order Anura; family Pelobatidae; genus Spea; species Spea multiplicata. The sequence continues at coordinate 15,612 of VKOC01018150.1, forward strand.
ATTACATCAAGGACAACAAAAGCACATTTACTTAGCTTCAGGTTACTTGTGCAATACTGCACACAACAGCTGGACACAACGATGTAGTCCCACTTTCCAAATAACCACGCAACTTTTATTACTCTAAAGTGATTTCACAAGCGCTATATGTCTGTTAACTTATGCAGGCTGCATACGGTTATAAACAATAGCCCATTGTTAGCATTTGTGTGACTATTGTACAGTACAAGGCCAAAGAACAAGGAGGTAGAGAAAAAATAGCTAAAACGATAAGACTGAATTGAACAGCAGAGAGAAAGAATAGTTGCATGAGCACTAAAGAGCCATAGAAGACCAATCCCATCACAGTATGCAACTCATGTTTTTTTATTTTCACACTATATATAATATGCACAATGAAGGCCCCCCACAAGAAAAATATATTTTAATTATGTTATATGATATATACATTTATTTATAGCTAGAGGAATTAGCAGCAGGGAGAGGGATTTGCCTATTCACAGATCTCTGGTCAGACCTCAACTAGAGTATCGTGTACAATTCTGGAGATGTATTTCCAATAGAAAATTGTTCATAAAAGGGATACTAAAAGGAGAAGAAATGTGAGCATATGAGGTCATAGACTAGAGGGTGGTAGATAAGTACAACAGCTGTCAGGATACGTAGTAGAGGTTAATACAGTAAGGGAATTTAAACATCCATGGGATGTTCAAGATTAGTTCAAGATTTTTTCAGCCAAAAAAATAGACAGACTAAATAAAACAAATAGTTCTTCTCTGCCATCAAATTCTATTTGACCATTTTGTCCCTGTTATGTAATTATAAAACAAAACAATGAGATGTATCGGTTTGATAAAATGTGTTCCTTTTGCCTATAAAGTGTAAGTTTAGCTCCAGTACCTAGTAATATGGAAATATGTGACTACCTGTTAGCAAAATGTTTTGTTTTGGAAACCCATTCAGTCCACTAGTCTGCATATTTTATCTACTGTAAGCACTCAAACATTAATCAGTCCTAGGTCTTGTCTTAGATTTAGGAGCCATATGCCTACCCTATGCAAGTTTAAATTTTCTTACTGTCTACTGGGAGGTTGGTCCATTTATCTGCCACCTTTTCATAATGTAAAGCTACAGGAAAGTAAGTAAAACTTCCTCACATTAAATAAAAGTAAACATCTCAGGGTTTCTGTGGGCCTAAAGCAATAAAACCACTGCTGTATTAGTTTGACAAGATACCCCTGCAGTAAACCCACGCTGCTTCTGATCTTGCAAACCATTCACATCCTTGTGTGAATTTAGCATGGTTTCCATTAACTTCCCAAGTACTGATGTAAGACTGATTTGTAGTAGGCTGAGATTCCCCGGCTATTCTAACTAGTCCATTCACACTATGGAGGGTTTTGCTGAGGTGCCGCCTGCCGTCAACAGTGGTGGTCTGTGATATGACATCATATCTCAACACCCCGTCCTAAGAATGGAAGTGGAAAGAGGGTGGCTGATGGGGAAGAAAAATACACCACTGTAAATGAAGAATGTAATGCATTATAGTAAGCCACTCGATATATACTATGTAAAGAAATTATATTAAGAACAGAACTATGCCTTTATGTGTGATGTATGATACAGGTGTAAATATTTCCTTGAATACATATAAATTTCAAGAAGAGGCACTAGTACATTTCTAGGCTATTCAGTGGTTTACTTTTTAAGATGTTCTAAAGAAAGAGCAGCAGTATAATGGGATCCATGGTAAAGAAGATGAAAAGCAGAAAATGGCATTTTCTATTGTAATACATTGAAACCTTGTAGTATTTGCAACAGTAAATCATTTATTCACATTGCCATACCGAGTTAAGTGCATTTTCAAAGGCAGATAGAACACGATTCATATTTCTAATATAAAAACAAACTAGATATGGCTGTAATTGTCCTTAGTTATGATCCCCAGCTGCCGTTAGAATCAACCAAGCATGAATACACAATTTAAAAACCAAATTTAATAAGGTACTAAATTGCTTTTCTTCAGAACTCAAAATAGGTTCATATATTACCGAGTGCTCACAACAGCGATTGTACTTCCTGTTTACGACAGTGACTTTTTTTTTTTACAAAACCCATTCTTGTGTTAATGAATTCTAAATTTTCCTTTAATAAATGTTTCCAAGGAAATCCTCATTATTTGTGGCTCCATCAATCTAGAGGAGAGACACATAATGCCCCTTTCTAAGTACCTGAAGTCAATAGAGTATGATCCTCACGTACATGTTCTGTGCACAGTTCCACCAAGAAGAATTCAGTAATTGAAAAGACCTTATAAATCAATAGAAGTAAATTGGAAACTCAGAGAGAGTTTCACATAATTCACAGACTCACTTGTTAAGACTTCTCTGAGTTTTGTTTGGCTGTGCTAAAAAAAAAGGGTAGTTTAAAAAATATTACAATAACTATGACCATTAGATGTGGAGGCATCAATATTGAGGTTATTTGTGGTACAGTAACATATGTAGTGCAACTTTTTTTTAAAAAAAAAATAATGTGCGGTTAAATCCTAAACCTCAAGAACTTGAGATCTATTTGAAGGACTGTCGCCATTGTGCTCGCTAGTCCAGACAGACATCATTAGGACATTTTCCCCATTATTACGTGGGGGGATGGGATAAAAAATGTTTAGAATAGTGCAGGTATAGGAACAGAGAAGTGTCTGTGAACCCATTCTCACTTTGGTGGTCCTACCCTTAAGTCCATCCTTGGAATGAGTAAGCTTTATGTGGGGGAGCAGCACCAGTGCTTTCATCTGCTCCAGGACCACTGCATAGTTATACCACCAAAGGACAGAGGTGACATGTCTGGAGGAATATCATCCTAGGTCTAAAGTAGTGACTTGCCCTTGCTGTAATCAACTCCTCCTTTTCTAAGCATTCCCTCTCTTTCCATCTTATTCTCAGTCATCAAATATTGCAAGCTCACCAGAGCCGAGCCCTCCTCTCCTTTTGCACTAGTGTGTCTTGACAGGTGTTAACCTTATTGTTAAGTTGTATATTGCCAACCTTAATGTTATTGCTAATTTTCACTGTCCCCAAATTATAATATATAATAAAGTGCAATGAAATATGCTACTGCTCCATAAATAAATGTTGTGCAATGTAATAATCAGGGATCAACTAGGGATGACTAGTACTTGTGGTCATTATATGGGCATAACCTAACTACATTATTAAATTAAGGATTCTGGAGACTGTTCCATTGGATATTGCCCAAGGTTTAAAGGTCAGTCACATGCTAAAATATAGTATTTTATTTGTATATTCTCTGTTTTTGTCATGTAATAAGTTTGTATTTTGTTTTACTAAAGTCCCCAGTTCGTGAGTGAAGACTACAAAGGAGTTAATTTTGAGATATTTATATCGCCTAATTCACTTATATGTATTTATGAAAAGGATACTGCAAAGAACAGAAAATGTCCTCCTTTTTTTAAATTGTGGAACAATTGCTATCATAAATTACCACTTTAGAGCAAAGGAAAATTGTGTTTGTTCGACAGACTGAGCTGACAAATACCTTTTATTGTTACAGTGCTGGCAATTTGCAGAACTCTTTCCGAGTTGTTATGAAGAAGAAGTGACAGGGTAACGTTACAAGACTGAGGGTATTTTATGTGTGCACCCCCCCCCCCAGTGTTTCACAGCGGATAAATTGTTGTGCACGTACTAAAGTTTTATGTTAGAATGTTTCTGTGAAAACAGTTGTAAAGTATTACAATTTTTGTAGAACCAAATGCCCATTTACAACATCTAGATACATGGATGGTAGTCTTAAATGTGTTTTTATTCGTGCTGTTAAAAGTCTTGTACTCAACACAGAACACTCAGAACATGCTTATAAAATGTATATTTTTCACAAATAGATGTCAGGAAGAATTGGGATTACGTGTAATGCACAGTGACAGAACATGGTTAAGCTAGAAGAAGATATGCTAGTTAGTAAAGGACAATTGTTAGTGCACTTAATTGCAACTAAATGGTGTAATTCCATCTAATTTCCTTAAAGAATCTTTGTAAAAAATGTGTAAATCCTTAATATTTTGAAAAATTTTATATTTAGTATATAAACATACTAAATCCACAACGTATAAGTAAATTAATGGGCTAGAGGCAAGTGATCATAGATTACCAGTATCCTCTTACACTTGTACTCAACCCGTTACCTATTTTTATCCATTCTTCTTTTCATGTGTATTGGTCTGTACATCTTTTTTTTTTTTTTAAATATATGGTAAGAAACATGCATATTTCGTCTAGGAGGCTGCAAGATGCAAATAAGGCTCTGTGAGTATTTTAAAAGTTATCATTGTTCTAGTAGTTTATATTTTTGTTGTGTTGAAGTTATCAAATGTTTGTCAGCCAAGGGAATTCTCTACAAACTATCTTTTGTTTAGTGGTTTAAGCTATCTAGTCTGCTCCATTCTCATGCTTATGTGAAAACATCTTTCTTTTACCAGGAACTCTGCTTGTAAAGCTTCTCAATTGATCTGCCAGGCATATTCTCTAACATAAAACCAGTAATTCATACTTTCACAGTTTGTCATGAAAACTTATGATTGCCAGTGGTTGACAAGCATTTTATATGCCAAAACCTTAAGGCAATGTCAGACTTGTTAAGATCATTTATTTTTATAAATGTTTATTTGTATTCCCGTTGTTAACTCAGAATGTTAAAAAAAAAAATCAGATGTCCACTATTTTTCAGGATTCAGTAATTTTTTCCACTTTTGAATTCTGAGTGGATCAGAAAAAAATAAAAAAAAAACTGTTGTACTGGAAAATACTTTTCATAGTAGCTAGCTTTGCCAGCCATAGAAAGCATTGTATGATCTTGGTTTGATATGGCAAAGAGCAAATAAGTGAGAAAAAAGATGAAGAATATGAACAAAGACGTAATACTGTAACGCATGTTAGAAGATACACATGTATCATTTAATATTTACAGGAAAGCCAGCTGTTGTTTCTTCACTTTTAAAATATTGGCACCTTTGTATTGATTTAACTCCAGGGCTCTCTGAGGATCTGTTCCCACATAGTAGCTACCTTTCAGTCTTGTTTTAGGTGAGCTAGTACTAAGGACTGTGTATGTGTCTGAAAAAGTGCACTGTGTGTCAGCACCAATATCAATTAATTTTATGGCAAGACAGGAGGCGAATATTTGCGTAACTTCTTTCCTACAAAACCTCCAGCAGCAAAGAAACAGTTAAAAAAAAACACAGAACAAAGGACCAATCAGAACAGCATAGAGTCCATAAATAACAGTTCGGAACCTCCAACTTCCTCTTCTTTGATGTGCTGAAACAGGTAGCACCATAACATCACCAGGAACTAATTAAGAGAAAAAAAAACATGGACCACCGAAGGCATAGATCCTGAACGCCAACCGGACAGCATCCCAACGGAATCAAGCTGTAAATGGAACAAAAATTGTGGCATTATTGGCATGCATACGATGTATGAGAGATCCCTAACATTACAAAAAAATAATTATAATAAAAAATAAATATTAAAAAAGCCCTTACATCCCATTGTCCTAGCACTGCATGTACAAAATTATAACCCTCACCCCATTCATTACCCCCAAATTCCTTAGGCCAGAAGAATTAAAAATACTACATACTACTTTTTTTTTTACATCATAGAACAATTGTTTTGGATGCTTGTATGGTTTCCAATGAAAGTCCTATTTCATCTGAAAAAATGTGTGGGTACATCAAACACGGAAAAGGAGAATCTTAATTAAAAACAAACATATGGTAAAGATGAAACAAACATACAGTACGTATGGTACTAAAATGGGTTAAATAAATAAAAAGTTAGGTTAAGTTTTAAGATTTTCAAAATGAGTGCTACTGAATAACAAAATTGAGTTCCATTAGATAGCCTGGCGCCTAGTAAAATTTAAGATTTCTGAAAATACAGAAAATGGGAATATAAGAAAAAACTAAAATTTACAGCTCTTCAGGATGTAATATTAACAACGATATTGATGAATTGGCATCACATCAATTGTCAAGTTTTTAAATGTGTTATTTGGAGCACCTCGGTAGTTGATAGTGATAATTAAAGGTTTAAGTAATTCTATGACTATTTCACCTCACCTTCTTTGGCCAAAAGGAAGTAATACACACTATTTTCAACAAAGAATAAAAATGTCAATTTGAGTCAAGGGAAGAAAATCAATGGAACTGGGGGGTATCATGAGGACAACAAGTCTACAACAGCTGTTTGGAATTTAATTTTGGAATATCAAATCATTGGACCTCGCTTCAATGAAATATCTGAAGAAGCCCTAAGCATATTTGCCTGGTCCCAATGAAAGTTACAGAGCTAAAATTCTCCAAATTGATCTCTTGGACTGATTACTTATTTAGTAACCCCAGATTTAATCACTTTAATTAGTTAAACCCTGTTTGGAAAATATAGTACAGAGAATTTGCCAGCTTTCACTGGCTCCACATGTCCAATTGAGCATTAGTATTGTTCATTTAATTAGCAGTTAGTGGATGCTGTTTTTTGTGAAGAGCTAATTTCTCGAATTGTTTATTGTTCCTATCACACATACCTAGGCAGACTACAAAGAGCACAAAACTTGTTCACCTGGAGGATGCATGATTCCCTTTTGATCAAATTGAGGAACAACTGGTTTCATGATGAGATTTGAATACACAATCACCACTTTAGAGCAAAGCAAAATTATGTTTGTTCGACAGACTGAGCTGACAAATACCTTTTATTGTTACAGTGCTGGCAATTTGCAGAGCTCCTTCCAAGTTGTTATGAAGAAGAAGTGACAGGGTAATGTTACAAGACATATTTTGTTCCCCCCAGTGCTTTACATCTGTTACACAGTAGCTTTTGTATAGATACTTTTTGTTCTGGCTTCCCAGCAAAAAAAAAACATTTAACTGTTAAATAAAACATTATGTCCCCGTACGTCATCTGTCTTACTGCTTTGTGTTCTTTAAACAGAGATCATAGTCAAAATGGTAGATGGGTGTATATTACATTTCAAAAGTCTAATTTTTGCTTAGTCTTCTGTAGTAACACACCACTTGGGGAGAGTAATTATCTAAGATTAAAAGGGAACTGTACCACATTGACCAGCTTGACCATTTTTTTAATAAAGCATTAAGTGTGTAAGTAATCTATACATAAATTTATTTTAAGTAATTAAGTAATTGTTCATCTATTATTTCACCAAGCTTTAACAGGAATACTCACCTACCCACGATCCTCATCCACAACCTAGAACTCTGAATACTGCAGTGATGACCTTATGTAAATATGGAGGCCACATATTTTCATTATTACACACAAGGGGTATACACAAGAGGTATCACTGGCTGCATATGTGTCTGACGTTCCATACAGAAACGATGGAATACTGAAGGCTTAAAGTAACATATTCCAATACACTTCTTAATGTAACACTAGTTAGTCATGCCTGCAACACCAGGTAGCCTACGGGCTACACACACAAAAACAAAACCTGTGGAAGTTCCTTATTCAGCACATGATCACGTGAAATTGGTCTACTTTGTTTTATGAGTAACTCCTCTCTCTGTCTCAAAGAATAAAGTTTATGATACCACTGGCATGTATTCCTTTATGTAATACCATGCTACTCAGTTTTCCTATTGTCCACCGAAAGGTTAAAATCGGATTATCCGAAGACTCTAGAAATAGCAATCCTTAAATAGGACTTGACATAATTGATTATAGCTGTACATTAGGTTTCAGAAGGTCAGCGATGAGTGAGTTACAAAGTGTTAGCATTTCTCTATACTGTTAAAAGGGGAAAATGTTCATCACAGACATGATCAGTTCACAGACAAAAGAATATTCACCAATGTATAATAATAAATTGACTTGTTTAGAAGGGGTACTTTTAAGCGTCATTCTTGACTACAAACCAGAAAATCTCTGCTCCCAATCTGCTTTAAAATGGAATCAGATGGGTAATAGGTGCAAGTGTAGTACTTTTTTAATGCAAGAGGATCCTGGAGTATATTAACAATTAATATACGCATGCTTCGTATACTAAGTTAGCTTTATGTGTGAGATATTAAAAAATAATTTATTCTAAAGACAAGGGTCTTCTACTACAAACTAGCCATCAATAACTAATTATCTATATTATGTTATTTGACCTAGAAAAGGGCACTTAAAGGATTTTTGTAGCTTATCATATATTTACAATATTGCTTTAATGACTTTAATACTATAGATGCCTGTATGACTGTGTGATTTAAATCAGATCTAAAAAATCCCATCTTTTCCTGTCGGAATTTTCCTGTGACCGACACTAATCAACCAACAGAAAAAAAAAAAACTTCTAAAGTCATCGATACACTTCACCAATAAGCCATTGATGAGGACTCTTTGTAGGCTAATTAATTTTGTAATCTACCCTTTTTTCAGGAAATTTTTTATAACATGCAGAGTTCTGGACAGACTTTAATATATATTTTCCAATTGATGTAAGGTTAAAGGCCAGAATAGACAGTAGGGACCCCCTTGGCATGGTATGGAGACAAGGGTGTTCCATAAATGCAACACTAATGGCCACAGTCCCCTCTTTGCTATGCTTGTCCTAACTAATATTAATGTTTATTTATTTCTATATTCCTGGTGTTATTCCATTAGGACAAAAAGAGCGTACTTGGGGTGTCAAGTTACAAAAACAGTAAGGTGCAGATCAGGTTTAATTCAATTGTATTTGTAAATAATTAGGAAAAGAAAGAAAAAAGGAAAAGGAAACAAAAGTCCCAAGCAGCAGTATCACTCAATCAACACACATAGAAATAGAAAACACTTCTATACAACATATGGTTAAAAAAAAAGAGAAAAAGTGCATCATAGCAAAGACTAGCCAGAGTATTTTGTCAAAACATTACATATTATCAATCACCACAACCATCGCTATGACTGGATGAAATCAGTCAAGGTTAGGCAGTGTCAGGTTAAGCGGCATTAAAAGCTGTATGCATGGCTGCGCTAATGTATTTAAGGCCATGGAGTCTTAACCATCTGTTTGTGTAAGAATCCTTTACCTTAATGTGTTAGATTAATCAGGTGCTGATGGACGGTAACATACTGACACGTTTGAAAGATAAATGCACCACCTTTTTGTAGAGGCCAAGCAGGATGACAAGTGAAGTACTGAATGATGGGCTGTGGATTCTTATCTTAAGAGCAGAAGCATGAAGCCCAGATAATCCTGAGGGCTGCTTCCCAAACTCATTACTCTAATGAGAGACAGCTCATCTATGGTTATTAGCAAGAAAGCATTTTAATAAATATTACCAGATGTGCCAAGATAATTAACGTTAATCACATTGATGTGCCCTTCTGTCTAAGAGTCCCTGACTACAAATCTGTGTTCGTGAATATACACACGGGGCTATCCTTCACACAGAGCTGCACTGAAGACAAGGCTCCACTCGAGGTAAGAGTTAGGGGGAGCTGTTAGAGCGGGAGGGGGAAAGGGAGAGGAAGAGGAGGAGATTGAGTAAGAAGGTGGGTGTGTATGTGTAAGTATATGGTGTTAGTGTAAGATGTTAGCACATGTTAGCATGTACTGTGTTGTATGTTTGAGTCTGTGGTATTAGTGTGTAAGGGTATGTAGTTACAGTGTGTGTGAGCAAGTTACTGTATGGTGTTAGAGCGAGTAGACTGGACCCATTACTCAGCTCAGCCAGGGGTGACTCTACCTTATAGAGGAACAAAGGACACCAATGTGTGGGAGAACCATGCGGCCAGGACAACCCATTGATGTCAGTGGGTGGTCCCGCTGACATCACTGGTCACACCCCCAGGTATGCTTATGATGTTGTCACCAATAGTAGGCCCCACAAAAGTCAAGTCACCCAAGGTCTTTCTTCCCACTATGGACAGCCCAGCACACATAGACACATATGAACAAAATATAGATAAGTCTGGGTTTTGTGGATCTTTTGCAGCAGCATAAAAATATGTAAATGCCAATGATGTGAGAAAAAATGGAATGGGTAATCCAGTATAAGCATGGGCCCTAGTAGAGAATGTTCCTTTTTTCAGGAAGCAACTGAGGCCTACAAGTTGTGTTGCATTGCTATGGACATTCCCATATAAAATATTGGCTGCTTAGCCGGCATACCTTCCACATCCTTCCCTAGACTCAAACATAAAAGAGCAAGGAAGTTACAATGGGATCTTGATTTTGCACACTTGACATTTTATTTTTGTCTGGTTGACATAAGGCCCTTATGAGTGGCAGTCCTTTTTATGTGATAAAATAACTTCCAACAAAGATTTCCCCAAATTGTATTTAGACCACCAATATTATCGTAACATCATAATATGAGATACAATGGACAAGATATACTACCTTGTTCAGATATTTGGATAATAAACCAGGTTGATCAGAAAACAAATTATGTTAAGATACTGTAGAATAATTTACTATGTTTAATATTATGAGAGCCAAGTATAAAATGCATGGGATTACATGAATCTTGTAACTCACTATTAGACTGAGGGCACTTGTGATCAAGATGATACAAATCTAAAGCAACTTCTAGAGCTCCTAGTGTTGTTCTGTGCATAGTATGTATTGGATGAGTTTCCTTCACTTGGACCCCTTAGTCATAGTAGATGCTATAAAGAAATTGTGCAAAGCAATAGTGGAGAACCATGTGTTCCAACCTTCACAATAGACGCAAGGATTATATCACAGATTCTGTTCCCAGCTGTAGCTTTAACTCCACAAGAATTTTTTGCAGAAACAACTGAATGCACTATTCTTTTTTTTCACAGCATTTCTCTGTGTTGAGAGCACTGTCAGTATCCCACTGCTTCCGTCATTTGGTGTGAAATTACACATTTTGGAGCAAAAATTTGAATTTGTTTTCTGAAAGAAAAAAATAAAGAATTTTCCACTTTAAGAACTGACAAATATGAGTGTTCTTATTTTGTGAGAAGAGGGTATACTATGGATTTTTAGTTGAATGTATAAGTAGATGCTCTCTGTTCTCCACCTTCCCCACCTAAATATACCAGTTCTCTAATGATTCAACTGCTCTTTGAGAAAAACAAGCCAATGCATCAGTAGTGAGAGGTAGCCTTACAACTACTAGGGATCAAATTCACTTTGTTACATTTAGATAAACTGGAACTCAAGAAATACATCTCTCAAATAATACTGTCTAGCAATCTCTGAAGACAAAGATTTTTCCATTCAGAACCTCTGGTGCGTTGACATGTTGGATGAACTAATTGACCTGTGGACTACAGGATCATAAAGAACATCCCCTTTTATCTGGCCACATACCAGGATAAAAAGGTGAAACTTCTAATGTCTTTTTGCAAATATATAATAAAACAGAAAACCCTATTGAGCAGTACTTGTAGCTTGCAAGTATAGGTCGGGCTTCACCTGTTTAAAAGACCATTTGTCCGTCTTAAAATATTTTTTATCATCTTGAATTGAACGTAAGTAACATTGGTTACAGGGACATCTTTTTTCTAAGATTAGAATTTGCAGTATAAATAAATAAATACTACATGATGCTGTCTAAAGGTTTTATATTTGCATGTAAGTCCATATTTGCAAGTAACTATTTATATGTCATTTTTTTTCTATTAGTGTGTGGATGGGATACTATATTTCTTAAATAATGTTATGGAAAGACAGCATTTGTAAGTTCAGCTACAGAAGCCAACCACTTTCATAAAGTTTTGTTTTAAACGAATCAAAATTTTTATTTTAAGTGTTGTAAAAGATAAATGTACCTTAATCTTAACAGGCATTCTTATTAAAAATAGTTACAGGTATCTTTTCAATGTCTCATCTTCATGTTTCAAGCAAAAGTAGCTCTTTCACAAAAAAAGATCTAATTTATATAAAAACATTTATTGCGTCAAAATGCCATTTTTTTAATTAAAAAAAAAATACTATATTCCCAATGGAACACAATTCTTTCGTGAAATACTCACAGGGCTTTAAAACATGGTCTAAAAAGCCATTAGCCAAACTAGCTGCTGTAGTATTTTCAATTGGCATGCTGTTCTAAAAGCACATTAAGACATCTGAAAAACAGTTGTATAAACATCGAGGATTAAAGGAACACTATAGCCATACATTTAAGTAAAATGCATAGTTTGCATGAACCCCAATGTATTTAACTGCATGCAAAATGGAGTGAGCATTTTATTTTTAACTGAGTTAGAAAAAATCACTAACCAACTCTTCCCAGTATGTGCTGAAAAGCACCAAATGAAGTCAATGGGAGTTAAACTGATCAGTATAAGCAGCTAGGGTAAGGAGGAAAATTAGACAATTTCCGATGTCCAAATCGATGTGGGGTAAGAAGTGGGTAGGATTGGCCATGGAACAACCATTTTGCTTCACTAATCTTAAGAGTGTCGTGAGGTCGCCCCATGAAAGCTACAATGGATTTTTACAGCTGCCTTGGTCAGTCAAGGGAGCCAGAGCATCTACCCAACTATCCCCCTGGCCACAAAATTGGGACAGTGGGGCAGCTACTCGGGATAATGAGACAGTGGCAAAAAATTGCAACTGTCAAGTGATAAATGGGAAGTTTTGGAGGTATAAAAAGTGGACACCAATATGCATTATAAAAGTGGGTACAAAAGATTAAAATGTAATTTTAACTTGAGGACTACATAATGACAAATTATTATTTTTATTCTTACAGTTCACATTTTCCATTTTTTATAGCACTTGAACCACTTTATAGAAGTCACTTCATAGAGTGAAATGATTATCATAGGGCATCTTTTATATGCCTGAATGTCCCACCAAAATAACATTCTTGTTTCATCTTGTATAAAATACATACATTTGCAATGAGTTTTTTCCAATTATCACATTTCTTTCTCTGAGCTAAAAAAGATGTCCCTTTAATTATTTCTCAGGAGAGTTGACTTCTTTATAACTTGAGTAACTTCTGAAGTAATGTTACAGGGAAAAAAGGTTCCACAGAGAGATTCCTGTTTTCTCAGCTTTGGTGCTTTCATCTTTACAGTTAACTTATTATATCATTTGCCTTTGAAATGCATTTCTGTATATAGATAAATATTTTATAAGCATATCCTGTCATTTATATGTGATAAGAGTATAATGTGTTATTTATGTGGCCTGCCATATTAAAATTACTTTTGTGGAATGTTGATCAATCCTTCTTGCTCTATGATTGTTAGAGACACCATTCCATATATGAGGGCTGGGAAATGGTGCCCCTTTAGCTCAGGGGTAAAGATGTTTCGAAAAGAAGGGGCAGACACCCTTTGTAGGCTACATTGGATTTGTGTAATGTTACATTCCGTAACCCCACTGGGCTTCCACATCATCAAGTGGTTTGCCCTGTGTGTAGAATTTGGACTGGCCAGTGAGCCATTGCTCCCCTGTCTGGGGCAAGCCCGCCGTGATGTGGGAAACTACCTTTTTTTGCCCTACATACTCATCATCCATCTTGAAAGCTTAAACTCACATTAAATGCTGTACCCAAAATTGTAGGGGTTTATTTCGGGGGGAAAGTGAGGTCTATAATCTGTAAGATTAATAAATAAAGGCTAGTTATATATTCCCTTGTAAACGAATATATTCCCTGAATTTGTGAAATAATAAATGTCCATTCTTAGCCCATGATTGCTGAGAACCTAGAGACGTTAATTTGAAATCACCTTTTCTATAGCATTAGAGTTAAATGTCAGGGCACTGAATGCATTTGAACACCTCATTACACATCTCAGTATGTAATAGGAAAATGATTTCCCCATGGATTTGATGTGTGGCTTCCAAAGTACACTCTTGGAAATTCAAATTCCAATGTACTTTAAATGTTTGGAAATGTAAGTTTTAAAAATTATGGTTGGGTAGTTGTATTCTATGATGAATAAATAGCAGACAGAATGCAAACATAAATGTGACCCTACAGTAAGTAAATACACAAACCTTTGTGACCTTTGTTCCAAACCTATAGCTGTTTTGTTCTAGAAGCACATTAATCACAACCAAAGATGAAATCATTAGCCCCTCTGCTTTGGAAAGGTTTTGCAATATATTACTGAATCTAGAGGTCCCTTGTGTGCCAAAAGTCTTCAATGGTTTTCAAACAGCAATTGTGGTTGATGTGAAAAAGACTAGAAATGAGGTTGTCAGAATTCAGAATTGTGTCAGGTCTCTTGGTTATAGTTGAAGGATAGAATCAGAATTAACATATCCAATGTAAAATGGGTATACATCATTGTTCATAAGTTACACCAGTTTTCCAAATTAATCTACCATCAGGCAAACCTCTTCTTGGGGTGCAAAAGCATTGACATTTTGGGCCATTGACTTTTGGAACCTTATTGTGGATGCATTGTTTATGGTTGCCAGCATATCCTGCTTTATTTTTTTTAGGATCTATACTACAAAATTTGCCATATATAGAACATAGCTTTCTATGTCTATCTTGGAATGACTCCGGTCCGAAACATACATAGAATCGTTGTTGGTTTGTGCAGAGGTAAAGAAGTTCAGGAATAAAATCATGTATGTTTGGGGTTTTTTTTGTCAGTACAAGAAATACATATTTTCACCTAGCCTCAAGAGCAAAACTCTTTTTAATCCTTGAAGACTGGTAAGATTCTTATTGTGTTCATAACAATTTAGTGTTTACACCTTATTGCAGGGTAGTTCTTCTAGAAGAAAGTCGTGCTCAACATGCTGAAGGAAATAATTGCTTATTTTGAAAAAAAAATGGTGAATTTCTTTCTGTATCTTTTTATGTAATACAGTGGCATCTTGTGGATTTATTCAGCATCACATCCCAGCATAAAATACATTCATTGGATAAGTAGGTTTAAAATGCAAACAAGAAAACTAAGGTCCGTTCTTCAGGCATGTTACAAAATTAATGCTTAAGTGTGTCTTAAATATATTTACACAATTATATTACTTGAACCGTGAGACAGATGATATCAGATTATTAAATTCCAGTCTTTTGATCAAATATTAGTGTTATGTACAAACTGCCCAGTTGATGTCAAAGATCATTGTAGGACTCAAAATTCTTTCACACTTCTGGCAGGCGACAACATTTCTAAGTGCTAGTTATGTGATATTGTCACATACCTACAGTCAGTGCTGTGTTTACCTTTGGGCTTGCCCTAGGCCTGACCTAGAGCAACACTCTCAGTTCCATCCTCCTCCATGGGCAGTGACTCTGGGTGCCTTTACGAAACAGAGAGCAGGGGTATGACCTCATATCCAAGCAGCACCTTTTAATGGAGTCTATGGAGGCTGATTTGAGCTGAGTTAAGCTGGGATACGTTGCTGCCTACAGTATTGACACGGATATGTATGCTGAAACAAGTAGTCATGGTGCGTGTATCTACCAGGCATGACAGATTCAGGTGGCATCTGATGCTGCTCTGTATCTAGAAGGCGACATGCATAGGCAAGAGACACTGTGTATGACCCAAACACTATCTTAGAGCAAAAATTGAGACATCCATTCTCCAACTTTTTGTGCCCTCTTGAATTCGGTTCCTGCATTCTTCTGTATTGAATCCCTGGTCTCTGCATGAACTTGACGATCACTTTCTGCAGCCTGCCCTGATACCTGATACCTGGACTGTCTTTTTGGGTCTTGTTCTGGTGTGATTAGGATCAGGAGTGGCTTGACAATGGAGCAAAGGTGATGACAAAAAACCCTGGACCTAGGCCAGAATAGGACACTGGTTGACAATGCAAAGTTTGGAAAGGAAATACATGTGGAAAGTATACCTTAAAAGGGATTGTGTTAGTGATATCATTAAATGAAAAGAGCTTATGAATAATTGTACACAATAAACATAGCAACAGTGTTCAATGTCACTCAGCTGCTTCAATGGCCTGTAAGGTGCTGTCGTGTACAACAAGGGGTATTGACTTATGAAAATATAATTATTGTATTAACAATCCCAATCTTTTTTTTATCTAATGTCATAAAAACATTTCTAGTCCATGTTGAACACATTATTCAAACATTCACAGTGTGGGTTAGAAAAAGTATGTGAACCCCTAGGCTAATCACTTCAACAAAAGCTAACTGGATTTAGGAGTTAGCAAACCATGAAACATGATTGTAGGTGTGTTTTAGAGCTTCTTTGACATTAAAAAAAACACATTTTGAGTTTGCTATTCTTAAGAAGCATCTGCTGATGTGAACCATGCCTCACAAAAAATACATTTTTCCTACATAAAGCTGGAAAGGATTACAGAATAATCTTGTTTATATAGAGAGACAATTTAGTATTGCGGCTACTCTACCTAGAAGTGGGTGCCCAGCCAAGATGACCCCAAGGGCACAATGTAGAATGCTCAATGAGGTAAGAAAGGAACCCTAGAGTAACAGCTAAAGGAAGTTCAACTAGTCATTAAATCTTACCACTGTAGGTGTTTTCTTGAAAAGTATTTGCTGGGTATGCGCTGAATTCTTACTTTGTTTTAAATAAATATGTAAAATTCACTCCTACAGAGGTTGTGTTATGAAATACAAAAGATGCCTTAAAAAATTGATCTTTTAGCAAAGAAAAATATACAGGGATATGATTGGATATCACCATTAAACTGCAGCTGCTACACTCTCGGCCATTTTGGGTTTGCTTAATTTGCCTACTCTGTAGACCTATAGAAGGAGATGTGTATGGCTAAACACATCTCCTGCATGAATAATGGCTGGGCGGCGGGAGTCCAGCAAACATTTAGAATGCAATGTCATCAAAGTCCCTGTTGGTGTAAGGATCAGGTGTCTCAATACTTTTGTCCATAGATTGTGTATATATATAAGACTAGTGCCTCCTGTTGGCAACATGGGTAGGTACACAACCTCCCACACTCAAGATCACTGGTTTGAATCCTGGGGTCCCTAGAATGTATTCTCAAGGCGACATAGTCCAAAACTAGGGGGTATAGTACTGTATACTCTATAACAAGAGTATACAGTATATAATGCTAGGCTTGCAGTAACACAATTAAATGCATATAAACAATGGCTGCACATACATGTAATGCTATAATGTTTATGTAGCATATATGTGTGATACAAACAGAACTAAGCACAGATATTCAGCATTTCCCATGCCTGCACTAAACAATCACTATAGTGGAACTGAGAACATATCACTGCCATCGGGTTATTTCAGTACAAGGAAAAAATTTAGTTTAATAATCTTGTCTTGGGAAATTGCCTTCATCACCCCAAGGTATAGTCTTAGGCATGACAAGTGTAGCATTATTGATTTTAATAGGCTAGAGAAATATTTCTTTTTTTGGTTGTATTTATAGTTGGAAGAACAATCTACAATAACCTTTAAAAACACCAGACGGTAATATGTCTCCAGAACAAAACACTCTTTTTGTATTACTGTATTTTGTATTAATTTATGGTTAATTTACAGCTAATTTGTCAAATCTTTAAATATTAATAAATGTGAGTGTATTAGTTTAATTTATTAAAATTATTTTATTTATAATTTAAATTTTTAAAAATAAAAATATGGGGTGGCCATTAGATGGCAGTGTTAATGTTTTTAAGTCTATAATATTAAAAATTAAAATAAACATGTGGAGCGAAACATAACCTAATGAGTATTAAAGGGGATCCACCAAATAAAAAAAAAATGTCTAAAAATACTGTGCTGTTTTCTTTTTTACAACAGTTCAGTATTTAGAAAGCATAATGTTTTCAGACAGCTGTATATTAGCGGTTTGCATGGATTCTAGCTCTGTTACCTTAGCCAAATACCATAGAGCCACAGTGGAGACTAAATCTTTCTATTTCGGGATTGTATTCCTACATATTGTAGATAACTAGATATGCAGCCTCTTCTTTCCCTGCCTGAAGAAAGCCAAAGGACTAAAGAATTTTCAGTGTGTGCAAACAAATGCGCACAAATATATTTTAGAAAAACATAACATGCAATGAAGTGTACCATCATCTATCTATTTATTATCAATCAAATTATACCAAATTGTTCATAAAAATGGTGGCATTCTAAAAAATACGCAAAGTTCTGTGTTGAAGTAAAAAAAAAATACATAAATATATATATATATATATATAATTTTTCATAGACATATTATCCAATCTTGTGTTAAGGTGGAATCCCTCGGTCCCACAAAATCACTTTCCCCGGAGTGCACATGTTAACGTAACTAAATATTCCAGACCATGCTGATATATGCATGAGGTGTGCGCATTGAAGGCAATGCTGTGTGCAAGCTGATGGAGTCAGTTGACAGAACAATGTTTTCGTTTCTTTCAGATTTATGCCTTTTCAGTTCCTTTATGGGCTTTTTTCCAGACCACAAGATGATTGAAATACAAAACCTCAGAGTGTATACAGAACAAACCACAATGAAATGAACATGCACTTAATTGCATTGTTAATTAAGTTAGATAAAATACTCTCTTGCTACAGTGCAATTAAGAAATATGATAAATGGGTCCTATGCATTGTCAAATAAATTGTAAAATTGTACTAATAGTTAAACTTCAATTTAATAAGTAATACTCAGTTATACCTAAATCAAAGCTAAAATATGGATTAAGCGAAGGAACATCTCTATAAAAGTTAAAAACCTCAATAACAAGAGAAGTGAAAAAAGAAGCTTCTACTTGTCTTGTTTGGTGGCAAAAAGCGACATACATGCAGGCTGTTTGGGGCAAAGATGGCACAGGCAGGGTTATTTGGTGGCACTGATAAACTTTTTGGTGGCAAAGACAGCACAGACAATGTTTGGGGCACTGACAAACTGAGGACAAAGATGGCACAGACAGGATGTTTTGCGGTACATGCAAACTGGAAGCCCTGAAGACAAATAGTTAAAAGGGCTGCATGACTGGGGCAGTACAGCCTGACCAAGGCAGGGTTAAACGTTAAGCAGCAGGTGGTAATCAGGATGGCAGGGAGGTGAATGAAAGGTCACTGTTTTTTTTTTGCTAAGGGTATAAATGGGCAAGACCTTAGTGAATCAGCCTCTTTCTCTCGTTAACTACAGAATTTGTGTCAGACGCGCCCGCCCGACCCTGTTACTTGGTGGGTTTTTGGGGGTTCCTGTCACAGCTGTGTACTGGCGGTGAAGGGGTGGATAAATAAAGGGGGGGGGACTCGGGCCTGGTTAATATTTGGTTTCGTTGGTAATGGGGTCACTTCAACGGCTATCCAGCAGGTGTTGGTACTTAAGTGGTTTGTACAGTGGGCCCTCTGAGCTGGTGATCGGCGGCTAGGGGGTTAAAGGAACATGTGTTTTAGGGCTGGTTTGGCCGTGAGTGATAGGTTTGCCAGAGTCTTTCCCTCCATTTATGGTGTACGGTTATTTATCCACTTATGTTAACTTATTTCATAATTCATGTTAATAAAAGCTGTGGCCTTCTCAATCCAAATTAAATTGTCCTGTGTCGTTCTTTACTGTTAATAATGATAAGGGAAGGATACTTGGACTTGCCTAAGTCATGGCTTGCTGAGCATAATTAGAACTTTAGGCCACAGTAGCTGGAGTGTCAAAATTAGCCATTAGTTTTAAATACTGGCAGGGGGTTACTGGTTTTGCAGCACCCCTACCGGCCCAAAGAAGAGTTGAGCTGGCCATCTCAATAATTTTCATGGCCAACATCACACACAAAAACTATTAAGTGGATAGCTTCAATTTTTCTTCAGCCAGGTAGGGGTGTCCAAGCAGGCGGGTAGGTACTGCTTTTTATGCCGCCCTCTGTAAAGTGCTGCCCTGGACCTAGCCCTAGTTGACCAAGGCTCTGGATGTCATCTAAGTATGACTATAGCATTCAAAGTGTTAAAGGAAGAGAAAAATACATGATTTATACACATGTATATAACCTTTTGAAAGTTATGTGAAACATTGAACTGAAGTACTTTATTGTATATTGAGCATCACATTAACCAACTGCACTTGGCTTGTTCCTTATTTTATAAAAAGATGGATAAACAAATTAATACGAGAAAATCTAAAACTTTGCCAAATGCCAACGGTACAATGATTTGGATGGGAAAGCATATAGTATCTCAAAGTATATCAACAAGATTTTATAATAATCTTTTTTAAGATCTGTTAATACACATTTTTGACAATGTACAGAAGGTTCAATTCACTTTAAAGAACAAACCTTGCTGTGTACAATCTGATTTTCAAATTGCTGGCAAATGTCTAGATTAAATAACACATTTTCCTGATGTTTGGAGCAGAGCAGTGGTGGAAGGTAACAAAGGTTGCCACATGTTCCTTAAAGAAATACTGTCCATAGTTGTGTTTTGCCACCCTGCACTGTCAACAAAAGCTGATTACAAGAGAAAAGCTGAGGCAAGAGAAGACATGGACGCAGAAGGGGAGAAGATAGGGAGACATTGACAGAGTGAGAGAGAGTGAATGAGAGTGAAAAAATGTTAGAGTGAGAGCAACGAAATATAAATGAAAATCTGGAGCTCTCTGCTTTCCAGATCCAATGGGTTAAATGCCGGCTGTACCGGTAAAATACCACCGGGGGCAACACTAACGGTGACAGGCAGACTATGGGCTGAAAGGCACTTTGTCTGCTGTAAAATTCTAGATTTCTGTTTTTCTATTTCTCCCAGAGGGCATTGTCTGTTCAGATACAAATACTTTCTACCCAAATCTAAGAAGGTCCTTCTTCGTATAGTACCGGTATTTGTGGTGTAAAGAACAAACCTGTCACATATACCTATTATACAGAACGCTGGATTATGATCCACTATATAAAACAATACATAATAATCATATTAATAATACTGTGTCTTACGTGTCAGAGAAGTTCAGAAAAAATTTAGTCTTGGTAATTTCCTCATAGCGTTTGCATATCAGGCTAATAAGTTCTGTTTTGAACACTGACTCCAGAAGGGTATCATGCTCTGCCTCATGCAAGATAAAAAAGTCATCCTGACGGGAGCTGAGATGGGGAAAAAAAGTAAATAATAAAATTAAATATAAAATAAATAATAAAATAGAGATTAATAACCGTGACGATATTTCTTTTTGCTTCTGTTAATTCATTTATAATAAACATTTTACTGAGTTGACATGACTTGAAGCTCTGGAAATCAGGGTTTACAGTATATTAGGCTGTTTGAGGATTTGGACTATGTACTCCTCTCCCAGGTTCTGCCCACTGCCTGCCCCAATTCAATCCTTTACATTTTTGTTCTTTTTATGCGACTAACTTTGTTCAGAATCAGTTTCAATTTTACATCATTTCATATCAAAGTAATCCAAAACAATTGCACATAGCAGTTTCACACAGTTTACAGCCCCCGACACTCGTGATGTATTTACGAGAGGTGCTACCCTAGATCTGACCCTCTCAGCAGACCTACATGATGTTTTGTGACATCTTCCTTGCACAGGGTGATTTTATTATACTGAGCGTTAGAATATGATGCAGCTTCTTTATGCTCTACCTTAGAAAGGTGATCTACCCCTGACAGAGTGGAACATAGGCAACACTTTTAATTCTGCATTCCAGGTAAAGGGATGAGACAAAACACATCTGTAGTTTTGTGCGCGTAGTAAGCGTATCTGTGCATTGTTGATTTTTAAACTTTAAATACCTGTGTAGTTTGTTACCCCCAAAAATATAAACTAGGTTTCAGCTCACCTAAGTGAAATACTTCGTAAACACTGGATCTCCATCTTCTTTTTTAAAACTTCCTTGATTTGACCCTTTTCAGGTCCCTTCTTCGCTTTTTCACGTCCAATTAAATAAAGGTATTTGGGACTCAGGATAAGATCTCTCTTAATAACCTATTGATGCAAGAATGGTGAGATTAAGAACTGCACACAATAGTTAGATAATACTTATTCATGTCTATCCTCAGTTACAGTAACAAGGTCTTATAATATAAACAACGTTTAAAAACCATGAAACAGAAAAAAAATCAAACGTTTAGACTTCTACCCACTGGGCCTTGTTTCAGAATGTGTATTCTAACCTTCATATTTTTGGCCCAAGCACCTAGTCTTTGTTATTGTCTGTATTAAACATGTCTTTAAAATATTATAATATTCTTTCAACATCTTATTATTCTTAACCTGGGAATCCTGCCTATAGTAAATGCAAAGATTCAATTTTTGAGTATATGGCTACATCTTTTCGCCCTTGTTGTTACCTAGATCAGAATCTATAAAGGGGATATGTCAAAATTGACAAAGTTAAGTTGTTGATCACGTAATGTTTTACCTTGAATCGCCTGTCATATTTGTTAACGGAGTCGGCAAAATCAATCCTTTCACGTTTAGCCATGAACTGACGGAGTTCCGGCTTATCTTCCATGCCTAAGTAGTCCCCGACAAAGTTGCGATTAATACTATTTCTTCTGCGTTCTTTTAATCCATAAAGAATGTTTGATGCTAGGGAAGAGGTGGTAGAATGATTAGAAAGCAGTGGCATAAGCTGATCATTAAATAAAAATCATTGTCCGTTTTAACAACTACCCTTTGCACAAAAATGTATGGGAATGCGTAGCTGTGTTGCAGAAGAAAAGACAATGATGTCCTTCAACTGCAGCTCTTGTCGGGTTTTCCTTTAAAGGAATCAGTCTGGCAACTTAGGCCCTGCTGCAAGTCAATGAACTACTTGAGGTGTATATTTGTGAATAGCAACCCTCCTATACATTATAATTAATTTTTTTGACTTGAGATAAAATTTATGCTTGTTTTTTTATTTTTATCTAAAGTTTTTTCTCCATTGCAATTCAAGGGAGGAGTGCTATTCGACTTCTTGTGGCAATTTATCCCCGCCATAGAGTCCAACTCATTTTCTCTTACCTTCTTCTCTCATTTGCTCATATTTCTTCTTAGCTATGTAACGTCGCCAAGCTTTTTGTATTGTCCTAGCAAAGGTATCAAACTTTCTCTCTCTCATTTCTTCAAGTAAAAAAAGCTACAAAATGAAATGCATTGTTATTCAGTGATGTATAAATAGCATCAAACAAAAGGATTTTGTTCACCATTAATTTTGTGACAGCAGAGATGTGTTAATTGCCCAGTGTGTCTGTAATATTCAATATTAGTTAATGAGTTGTTGGAGTCATAAATGTTGCTCTCTATCACTTCTGTAGCATTTGAAGCTTGAGAGGGAAGATGAACATGTGCAGTCATTTACACGCTAAGGTACAATATCTTAGATATGTAAAAAACTTGGTTGGTAAGGCATTTAGGGATGGGTAGTACAAACAGAAATATACTAGGCATTTAGTACATATCATGACTTAGTGACCGTGTGCAATTGCATGGAGGTTTGGTGTTTCAGTCCAAGGGGCATTGAGCAGTATAGTGTTTGATCTGTGGGCTAACGGATCAAATCATAGATGTGCCCGCCCCAGGGCCAGTAGATTAGACTATAATCTATTCATGCAGATGTTATAGAGCTTCCAATACTTTTGGAGCTGACATTTTTGAAATCCTTGGTGTTCCTCAGATGGGCTGCTGAACTCCACTTCAATATTTGAAGTGAATATATTTTAGAAACCCACCGACTCTGGATTCTTGACAAACACCTTTGTTCTTCCCATTTGGTACTGATCTGAGTCCATATTCACAGCCCTTAAGAGATGCTGTACTCCCTGGCGTTCATCTCCTCTCCACTTTGGCCAGGTTTCTTGGGTCAGAATAGCATACCTGGCAAAGAGATTGTACAAAATTCTCAATTATATTGCATGGTGAACCAAACAATCATTTTCATGATATGGATATACAGTATATCATGAAAACCCAGTATGTCGTCACTTATTTACTGGAGCTTAAGTAAAGGCCCTCCACACCAGAGTTTCTACCTTTTTTAAGTACCAGTAACATTGACTGATTGACAATTTGAGAAACCCAGGTCCATAATCACCCTTAATCCAGTGATGTACCCTCTGTTTTTGTACCTTTGTAGGAATTTATTAAATACCCTACGGTAGGCATAACCAGCCCTCCGTACACGGATATTTTCTTTGAGGCCCAGATATTCCACTTGATGTTTGACTCTGAAATACAAACAGATATTGTACTATTTTTTGAGAGGAAATAATAAAATTTAATATATTCTCCACACAAAAGTGCCATTCTAATTTTTACCTGCTCTCTTCCCAGTCTTTTGGCCTCTTTGTCTCATTGGGCTTAATGCAGCGAATGTAGTGAGGTGTGCACTTCATCAGAGTATTGACAAGATCATTGGCTTGTTTCTGCAGCAAGGACAGAGGCATTAGTGTTATTATAGTAGTTAACAGTAGCGTGGTAACTGGGAGAATATTATTAATATTAATTCTTTTAATCATACTTTCATTCCTTTTCATAAATCACAACTATAGTATATAATTATGCAATTTTCACATTATACATACATTGTAGTTCATGTAAGTGAATTGTATCATATGAACTCTCACATACACACCTTTTTCATTAAAATAGATAGTCATGTGAAAATGGATACTAGTAGCTATCTTGAAGGATAGCCCCAGTGTGAAGTGCCCTAGACAAATGATGTCTCTGCTATCCATTCCTGCGTACATCTGCTTCTATTGAAGATGAAAAGCGGGTGGTATCAGCCCCAAAATGTCAGTGCACTAGGTTTTCAGATTACAAATATGGTGGCCCCAGCTCAGTAGTGGAAACTGTTCATACAAGTTGCCAATCAGAAGTCATATACTATTAGTGTTTTACAAAAAATCAGTCTCGCAAATGTTTACTTTTTAAGTAATTTTAATTCTTTTTTCATTTAATTCTTATTGTGTGTACTGTATAGAATCATTGACAACCAGCTTATTATTAAATGCATGATGTGCACTGACTGGCTACTTTATTAGGTACACCTGTTCAATTGCTTGTTAACACAAATAGCTAATTAGCCAATCACATGGCAGCAACTCAATGCATTTAGTCATGTAGACGTGGTCAATACAACTTGCTGAAGTTCAAACAGAGCATCAGAATGGGGGAGAAAGGGGATTTAATAGACTTTGAACGTGGCATGGTTGTTGTGCCAAAGAGGCTGGTCTGAGTATTTCAAAAACTGCTGATCTACTGGAATTTTTATGCACAACCATCTCTAGGGTTTACAGAGAATGGTCTGAAAAATATCCAGTGAGTGGAAGTTGAGTGGATGAAAATGCGCAGACTGGTTCGAGCCAGAAAACCACCAGTAACCAACAGTAACTCAAATAACTACTCGTTACGACCAAGGTATACAGAATACCATCTTTGAACACACAACAAGCTGAACCTTGAAGCAGCAGAAGACCACACCGAGTGCCACTCCTGAGAACAGAAAACTGAGGCTACAATTCGCACAAGCTCACCAAAATTGGACAATGGAAGACTGGAAGAATGTTGCCTGGTCTGATGAGTCTCGATTCCAGCTGCGACATTCATATGGCAGGGTCAGACTTTGGTATAAACAACATGAAATCATGGATCCATCCTGCCTTGTATAAACAGTTTAGGCTGGTGGTGTAGTCGTATGAGGGACATTTTCTTGGCACATTTTGAGCCCCTTAGTACCAATTGAGCATTCTGTGACAGCCTAACTGAGTATTTTTGCTGACCATGTCCATCCCTTTATGACCACAGTGTACCCATCTTCTGATGGCTACTTCCAGCAGGATAATGCACCATGTCACAAAGCTCACATAATCACAACTGGTTTCTTGAACATGACAATTAGTTCACTGTACTCCAATGGCCTCCAAACTCACCAGATCCCAATCCAATAGAGAACATTTGGGATATGGTGGAACGGGAGATTCACATCATGGATGTGCAGAAGTCTGCAGCATCTGTGTGATGCCGTCATGCCCATATTGACCAAAATCTCTGAGGAATGTTTCCAGCACCTTGTAGAAAGTATGCCACGAAGAAAAGGGCAAAAGGGGGTCGAACCCGGTACTAGCAAGGTGTACCTAATAAAGTGGCAAGTGAGTGTATATTATATTATTATTATATATGTGATGTTAGATGGTTAGAAACTATTTTAAACTTTAACCTCAAGCTACCCATCAGCTCACTGAGAAGAACACCATTGTTGAAGATATTAAATCTACTTTTACAGATGTCTTGTGGATTTTAATGAATAGTGCCCTGAAGGACCAAGAGAGACAGAAAAGATGTACCTTAATTTTGCTGCTTGCTGTTGTTGGCCTGCCTTTCTTTTCAGAATCCAGCTTTTCTGGGAAGAGGCCTTGTATAAACTGGCTGGGGTATATATAAAATGTTATTTAGAAGACAAAAAAGCTGAGAAAAGATCTCAAGATTTGTAGAGTTAAGGTAATTTTGGAATGTTTCCCAGGGCATCTAAGTGCAGCCCGTGATGACCATGTGTTAAAATGGTGAATATGTTTTAGCTGATCATTAGATTTCTTAATATCTTAGTATTTCTTAATATAATAAATCAATGAATGACTAGAGGCTGTTAAAATAGGAAAGTATCAGCTTAGACACCATCTTACTATTCACTGCTCTGCATTAATTCAATGAGGTCAATAAACAGTACATCTCGATTCTTCTCGCAGAAGCCCTCTACACCATACGATACCTGAGGAGAAGTGAGAAATTAATTCAGAAATGCAATTAATGTTCCTCCTCAGAAATCAATTAGCTCCTGTTTTTAAGACCACCTCGTGTTCATCCATCCAGAATTCACCCTTTTATTTGACATTTTGCTGGTTATCTTATTTTCCTTCTGTATTTATTTAGCAGGGGTTAACAGGGGCGTAAATCTGTAGGCTCGTGCGAGGATTTAAAGGTCCGTGCAAGCTACTCAATTGGTTGACCTGCAGGGGCCTCCTCTGGCATCAACCAATTGGTTGATGCTAGAGGAGTCTCCTTCCGGCGACCAATAGAGTCGCTTGCACGGACTTTTAACTCCTGATGGTGAAACTCCACCTGGGGAGGCCATTGGTCTCCCTGCTCCAAGAGTTAAAGGTCTGTACTGCCAGATGAGCTCCCAGCCGGCGACCAATAGAGTCACCCCAGGCCAGGTGCACTTCATTGGTTGATGGCAGAGGAGGCCCTTGCCAGCGACCAATAGAGTTGCTTCTACAGACTTTCAGAATCCTCTGGTCTCCCCGCTCCAGGAGTTAAAGGACCTTTAACTCCTGTCGCGGAACTTAGCCTGGGGAGACCATTGGTCGAACACGAAGATGAACACTTAGAGTTGGCTGGTGCCTAAGTCTATTAATTATTCTGATATAACATTATGAAACGTATGTGTCATACTTGTATAGGTCTCCCCTCCATTAAACAGGGAGAGACTTTTAAACAAATATGGGCCCTGGAGAGCTGCTAGATCAGCTTATATGCTAATGCCACCCCTGTTCATATTTTGCTGTGGCCCTGCAACAAAAAACAGTATGTTTATCCTAACTAGAGTTGGATGATATACATACCTTTCCTGCGTAGTGGTGAATAACAAAGCCAGAATTCCAGTTGTTGAAGTGTTCATGGGTCCCAACAGCTGCCTGGAGCTTTTGTAGTAGGGTCTGGTCTGCTCCCCCACCAGTGGCATGCATGGTAGCACACACATCATCCAGAACACTCATAATACCTGGGGGATTCTAGAGGAATATTTCATTTTAGGTCACACTCATCTTTGTAAAATTTGTAATTCACATAATTAACATAGTGGGGGTAAGATCTATGACACATGCATTTTTTAACAGTTTTATATTAATAGTTTGATAGATATGTATTTGATATATATATATCGTATTTTATGTATTTTATTCAACATTCTGTGTAATGCCAGTGCATGATATAAATATATATTCTAATTTTTTCACATTGTACCAGAAGAATGTATGATATACCATAAATATATTTTAGTTATTGACTACCAGTCTCCATCCTTTCAATACAGTTGTGCTCAAAAAATATTTTGTTCAAGGCTAATGATCATATGAAGCTATTTATTATCACATAGTTGTTTGGCTCTTTTTTAAATCATAATGATAAGAGATATCACCCCAAATGGCCCTGATCAAAAATGTACATACCCTTGAATGTTTGGTCTTGTTTCAGACACACAAAGGTTAATTTGCCACACCTGTGCCTTTTTAAATTGAAATTAGGGTCTGTGTATAAATAGTCAATGAGTTTGTTAGCTCTGAGATGGAGGCACTGAGCCATAGGGAGCAGAAAAGAACCATCAAAAGACCTGCGTAACAAGGTAATGAAACTTTATAAAGATGGAAAAGGATATAAAAAGATATCCAAAACCTTGAAAATGTGAATCAGTACTGTTTAATCACTTAAAGAATTGTTCAGGATGCAAAGAAAAACCACCAGGTAACCTCAGGAGAAATACAGGCTGCTCTGGAAAAATATGGTCTGGTTGTTTCAAGGAGCACAATATGACGATACTTGAACAAAAATTAGCTGCATGGTTGAGTTGCCAGAAAGAAACCTTTACTGCGCCAATGCCACAAAATGGCCCAGTTATAATCTGCCCGACAAAACCTTGACATGCCTCACAGCTTCTGGCACAATGTAATTTGAAGTGACGAGACCAAAATATAGCTTTATGGTCACAACCATAAGCGCTATGCTTGAGGAAGGGTCAACAAGGCCTATAGTGAAAAAATACCATCCCCACTGTGAACCATGGTGGTGGCTCACTGATGTTTTTTTTGGGGGGTGGGGTGAACGCTAAATGCACAGGGAATCTTGTGAAAATTGATTGCAAGATGAATGCAGCTTATTATGGGGAAAATACTGGCAGACAATTTGCATTCTTCCGCACGAAAGCTGGGTATGGGAAGTTCTTGGACTTTCCAGCATGACAATGACACTAATCACAAGGCCAAGTTGACCCTCTTGTGGTTACAGCAGAAAAAAGGTGAAGGT
This sequence comes from Spea multiplicata, assembly GCA_009364415.1. Taxonomy (NCBI): domain Eukaryota; kingdom Metazoa; phylum Chordata; class Amphibia; order Anura; family Pelobatidae; genus Spea; species Spea multiplicata. The sequence continues at coordinate 44,538 of VKOC01018150.1, forward strand.
TCTGGAGTAGCCATCACAGTGCCCTTGCCTAAATATCATCAAGTCATTCTGGGGAGATATCAAACGTGTGGTTCATGCAAGATGACCAAATGGTAAAAATACCCTGAATTTTATCATTATTATTTTGTAAACCTTAGTTATTATGGTCAAATGTAACCAAATGTAATGTTAACTATTTTGCCTTTTTATTATTAGCAACCCATGTTCCTCACCAGCTTGTTCTCGATAAGGTCACAAACCACCTTATTGTTGAAGTACTCAATGGGGCTCCACTTTATACCTTCAGCCACATACTCCTCCTGTAAAGACATATTAAGCCCAGGTTACCCATACAAAGTGCTTTTACTTCAGTAAATGAGCAGTTAAAATACATTTTGTCTCATGTGTCACATGGTATAATAGATTAAAACCACTCAAATTGTATAAACATTGCTTCTCTTTATTTATTAATACTAACGCCCTTGTATAAGTAAGCAAACCTAGACCACTTTCAATCTCATAAAGCTTGTTTTTAATTTGTTTTACACAGGATGCTTTTCAAAATCCACAAGCACTCCATTAAAAACAATAGCTGTAAGATCTTCTACATCACTCCATCTTTAATTTCTTAATTACACAACCCATAGTGCACTGCACATCTGTTCCCGACAATATGCTGACAGGGGTGTAGAAAAATCTACCATCATTTTCACTTTGTATGGTCATCACTAAACAGCATTCCTTCTATAACAGACTAGCAAAAGTATCAGACACTTTAACGATTAAGTACCTGTAAGAGAGGAAAAGCTTGATCCCCTCGCCGTAAGGAAACAGGGATCCTTCCCCTGTACCTTTTCCACACTGGTCTGACCAATAGATGGCTGGGGCCTTAATGCCCTTTTTGGGGACCTGGTATTCCTTTCTGGACTTGCAACTTTACCAAGCTCTGGTTTTTAACTTAAATCACACCATGTACAATTACCTGCTCAGCTTTTAATGTAAGCTCTATGAAGATCTGCTGCAGCTTCTCATTGACAAAGTTGATACAAAATTGCTCAAAGCCATTTTTCTATGCGATAGAAAGATAGAACAAAAAAGTTAAATCCACATTTTTATTCTAGAACTCTTATCATATTAAGATCTGGATGGAGTAGTCATTAATAAATAATTTGACAAATCGAAACATCAATTCAAATTCTTAATCCCGATTACTACATTATTACATATGATTATGCGTATGCTTACTTAGTTCTATTTGGTGTTTGTAATGGTCGCTATGTTTTATGTGTTCATACCACAAATCAGATCACATATCCCAAAGGAAAATAGCCCATAAAAGGAGTCCAAAAGGGATACAGTCATGTTGAAAACACTACTTAAAGTCTTTTTGCTTTACTGTTGGCCTCCTAGTGACAAAGAATGAGGCCAGTGCAGAGGGATTTTCTCATCCTGCGCTACCTGCGAATTCTCACCAGGGGAGGGGGATAAGCATATGTCACTTATTCTCAGTGTGCCTGTGAAGTTCCAATTGCTAAAACATATTTGTATGATCATCATTAAGAAAGAACAGTAACGGTTACTTTGTCTAAGCCGTTTAAATCACTGGTAGGGCAAATTATAATTTTATACAATATTATGCAAGTAGTCCTTTTTCTGGTAGTTCCTTACAACTCTTAGAAAAAGTAGTCTCTTTTATTAGAAAATTGTGTTGTTTAAAGGATTTTCCATGCACTGCTTTTTTTTGTTTGTTTTTTTCATTAAGAACACAAAAGATTACCTGGAATATTTCAAACCCATATATATCCAGCACACCAATGTTGTACTCCTGATATGGTTTCTCCATGGCTTTGTTTATTGACTATGGGAAAAAAAACCCAGAAAATATTGTCAACACAACACACAACTGAGTTTCTGCCTGTTATGAAACTAAGCTCCATGCTTATGTGTTTATTTGGATTAACAGTCCCTGTATGCCTAGGAACTGGAGGCTGGCCAACAATTAGAAAAAATGAAAAATCAAAATTACAAAGTTTTGAAGGTAGTTGAATAAAAGTGGATGGAGCTTGAACATAAAAGAGTGAAAGTGGAATAGGAATCATTGTCAAGGCTTTATGCGCTTTTTCCATAAATTATGGTAGTCTAGGCAAGCGCCTAGCCCGTATTAAGAGTAATCTGGCCCTGGATAGAAATCATAATTGGAACCATACTCAGTTAAACCAACTTGCTCAGCAGCCTGGTTTACAGCATAAACCAGACTGCCTCGTCTCATACAAGACCCCCCCAGACAAGCCAGGGCAAGCCAAGTGTCAGACCTACTACTTAGAGATTTATTAAATAAGGCAGAAGCTTAAATAATTAAACACGTAGAGCATGATACAAAATGTAGGAAACAGAACTATTATAAACAATCTCAATTTGAAACTGAAAATAAAGCTACAATATAGATAGGTACAATCAATTGAAATGTCAGAGGCCTCATTTAAATGATCTAAGAAATGGCACATAACATCTTGCTTTTTACAATATGATTGTAGCCCTGCTAAAAGATTTACAAGCAGTGCTGCGTGGTGGCCAGTTGAGGTGGCAGTTTACTTGCTATGGGCTTGAGCCTGTCAATAATATACCATATCTGCCACTGCATTGCAGTTACAGGTGCAGTGTCTGCGTGGATGGAAAAGGGCAACACCACCACTAGTAAGGCAATCTTCTGTGAAAGTATGGATGCTGACATGGAAAGTGAGGCTTAGAGAGATTATAGTGAGTGCATGTGTAGATGGTGGAGTAGGAAAAGCACCTTTACACAAAGGTTTGCCTACAGATCCATCAAAAATTAAAATGTCCCTGCCTCAACTCAAATTGCTCACCTCTACCAGGAAGTCGAAGACCCGAGCATAAAGAGCTTTAGACAGGGCATCTCGAGTGTAAGCAGCCTGCTCTATATTTAGGGTCACTGTGATGGATTCAGAACGTCCACCCCACTTGCTGTCCATTTTACGGCTGGTGAGTTTATTATTGAGACGGTCCTTGTCTATACCTAGCAGGTAGGCTGGAAAGGCCAAGTCTGGAACACAATAAAGTGAAACATTTAGGAAGAAAACAGTGGTTTACATATGAGTTAAACCATCATACCTGCCTCCACTAATTTTTTTATAGTGTTTGCTCTGATCCTTCTATTTTTATAGAACCCCTCTTGTTGGACTCAGGTTTGTCTCCAAGGAAGGGAAATTATTGTGTATGATGAAGGAAGCTGCAGACAGAATTGATGCATATTCTAGTGTTGCCTGGTTGCACTCCACGTGAAACCTAATTTTGTATGTTGTGAAAGTGTTCCTAGGCTTCAAGAGGCCTTAAGCAAACATTCCACCAAAAAGATTTTTTGTACTTTGAAATACATACTTTGAATACTATGTTATACATACAGTATATTTGATAAATTTGTATGTATTATAGCGCGGAAACCAGGTTTTTAAGTTTCAAAAACATTTTTAAGTAATACGCTTTTTCATTATAGGTCACTTCCTAACCTCTCAAGCCAAGCCCTTCACTTATCCACAGACAAAATGGCCTAGTAAGGATAACAGGAAGGAAGTGAACAGGCATTAAATTTACCAAACTTTCAAGTAACTTAGGAGGGACACTTTTGTTTTAAGGGTGTGGCTAGAGGATAGGGCATTTCCAAGACTATGTAGCTGTTTACTTAATTGTGCAAGTCATTAAAAAAAGTGTTGTTTTTTTTTTAAAAAAAACAACAATTTAACCCTTTTACTACTGTACATACATATACCACTGTAAACCATAGGGCTCTAGAACAACCAATAAACCATTGAGCTTCTAGGGAAGATTCACACAAAAGGAGGAACAGAGAGATTTGGGTGCCAAAGACTTTGGAGGGATATGGATTTTCCTGGAGAGGTGCACATCTTTTTCAAATTTACTTACGGTCTTGATTCTCAAGCTTGGCATAGTTCCCGTGCTCCAGAAAGCTAATGTTCCCCAAGTGCAGGATGCCAGCTGTAATCTGCAGGACCAGCTGCTGTTCCTCTACAGAAATACCAATGACCTGCATGGCATTCTAAGAGGCGGATACATGAACAGCGCAGAACAGCAAATAGTGAATTAGAAAGGACACATTGATAAACAAAGAGTTTTACTATATGTATTATCAAAGCAGAATCGAAAATGATTTGACAAATAGATTATATCAGTGGTCAGTAAATCACAACATAAAAAAACTATACATGGATATGTTAGAATCTTTTTCTAAAGTTCTAGGGCCAGTGTTAATGTTCGGTATAACTGCAATATAAAAATAATGGAGCAGCATAATTAATGAATTAGTTCATAAAGGCTTTGTTTAACTACCATTTGTTATCCTGCCTCAAAGAGGCATGGAAGTACTGTAACCTGTACTAAAGTCAAATGATCTGTGTGCAAGGTAAGAGGAAGAGAGAGCTGTGCAAGCTGCACTATAGATGGAAGAGTGGGAGAGGGGAAGAAAAAGAAAGGTGAGAGAGAGTCAGTGTGCGTGCATGTATGCATATGTATAAGTCGTGTTAGAGTGTTTATAGTTACATAGGCTGAAAAAAGACATGCGTCCATCAAGTTCAGCCACATCTGTTAATTTCTGTTGATACAAAAGTGTAAGTATATGATGTTAGAGTGTATGTTAGTTAATTTATGGTATTAGCATGTGTGACTGAACATATGATGTTAGCACGTGAGTTTGAGCATATGGTGGTGAGCATCATTGTGTGTTTGTCAATGTATTGTGTCATTGGAGGTGAGCCTAGGGTTAATTGAAGAATGAGACGTCCATTGGAAAAGCTGTAGCGAAACGCAATGACATAGAGGCGTAAGAACGTGGTAAAGAGGAGCCAGCAGAAACCAGAAAGAAGCCCTGGACACTCCGTGGAAGATACACTCTTCCTGAATGAACTGGAAGTTACGATCCTTAACTGGTTGAGTGTCTAGATGCTGCTCACACTGTTACAACTTTTAGTGTAAGCATATGCTGTACTATTTTAGTAAAAATTTTTATTCTAATATCGGTTATCCTGTTCTCATTTTTACACCCAATCCGTGAGCCATCCTCTTTTCAAGTACATGCTGTTGAGAGGGCGCTCTATTAAGATTCAGGCACAAAATTCGAGGTGGAACGCCCTTACATACTCCTGATAATCAAAAGCTTTAATGTAAAAGGCTCCACTCTTATGAGTGTATGTAAAGGGGGGATATAGGGTTTAACATTTATTAGACACTATATATACTACACAATGAGGATTTCTACTGTTTTGTATTTAAGTGTTATGCGAAAATCAAGAAATTGCAAGATAAGTGTTGAGTTTACAATGTATGTGCACCCTCACCTTTTTACTTATAATATGATTTTTCACCTGCTAACATTCTAATGGGACTATTTCATCTGGTTCATGGGTGTAATTATAATTTACAAATGAACTAAAGTTCAGATCAGCTCCATGTCCCATTAGTAGCCCAACACTGTGTATAAAAATATTTTGCATTTCCTATCACTCTCCCATTACATTTATGTAATGCATTTAACGGTAAAATAATGGATCAGACAGGACATACCAGCATTTCATAAAAATCACTCCTATCATCTGTCCCTTCTACTTTAAAGGTTTCAGACTGATTTAGGTAGAAATAATAATCAGCTGACATTATCCCCAGGTTCTGTTTTTGTTCTTGTGATGCTCCCTCTATGAGCTGCAAAAAAACAAATAATTGGTTAAATGTCCAAACATTTAAAGCTTAGAAGTGAACCAAAATATATTCAAGGAGAATAATAGGCTCTAAGAATACACATGGTAAGCTACTCCTGCTTATTTATGACCAAATATGATCTAGTTTACTCATCCCCATACCACATATACAAGACATCAGTAAGTGAGTGTGTTTAGTGCTTGCCTCTTATCATATATGACTCATATACAATGTTGAAATATTGTAATATTTCAGTTGCTTCAGTGTGGCATCATATTGTTCATGTCCTAACATCTTTGTCAGTTATAGATTTAAAGTAACACAGTCCTTTAAACACTGTAAACATGCAATTCTCTCTATTCACCTGGTAGAAAACATGAAAATTACGTTCATTCTCATTTTGATTGACCACACGGGATTTTTCCAGGAGGAAGTTCGAAATTTTGCCCCCATCAGGTTCTCCTCCACGGCTAAACTGGATCTCAAAGTATTTACCCTGTATGAAGAAGTAAGCATCAGTATTTGGAAATTCATTAAGGCATTAAAAGTCTCGATAAGAAAGAAACATCATTTTTCTCCTAGTTAGTCCTACTAACTCATATAATGAACAAGAGTAAATATACTGACCAATTATCTACACAGACCTAATTTAAAAAATGCTGCACGCTCATACCATGTACATCACGAAAGGATTAGCATCTAATATGACTGTCCAATCTTAACACATACAAAATTCAGACAATAAAACCATAATAGCATAGGATATTATACATTGATGTCAGTTGAGTTTTATGTTTTTATCCTGTATTATGATAGGATTCCTAAATTCTAAACTGCTACTGTGATATATCGCCTAGTTTTTCTTTAAAACCATAATGTGATAAAAATGAAGCTTAATCTGAACCCTCGCTCAAGCCTCTATACCCTAGCACATATATTCATTTACCATAGTATTTTAAACTGATGGTATACTCACAAATCTGCTGGAGTTGTTGTTTCTGACTGTTTTAGCATTGCCAAATGCTTCCAGAAGAGGATTGGACTGAAGAATTATGTCTTTAACATGCTGAAAAAAAAAGGACATTACATTTTAATTCTTACATGTAAATCCGAATGACAGTAAAAACAAATGAATCCAATTTTAATGTTTGTTAGTTTACATCATTTACACACAGATATAGAGGTTGTAGCCTTATTAGTACAGTGGTGTCAATATCAAATAATAGGTGAAATAACTATCTTGTGATAATACCTTTTTTATTGGACTAACAGAATTGTGGAATGACAAGCTTTTGGGAGCTTTCTCCTTTTCTCAAGTCTAAAATGTGGGACACCACTTTACCCAACATGACCACTCAATCAGGGGCCTAAAAATCAAGCTGCTGAAAGGAGACTTCAGTAATACCCAAGAAAAAAAATTGAAGTGAGAATGATTCAGCTTTTCAACAGCAAGAATAGAAGACTCAGTGCCAATTTGGGTTTCCTGTCCTGTATTTTTTAGTGCGCCATGTTCATCTATATTTACCTGTATATATGACAACATGTGTAGACATATATATTCCCATCCCTGTATTCCCTGTATGTGAGCACTAGCATATATTTGTTTTCCTGTGTTAGTTTGTCTTTAGCAGTGCTACCCCCCCCCCTCAAAACTCCCACTCAGATCAGTTATGACCCTCTGGAGGGACACATACTTTTAAACATCTCATCCTCCCTTATCAGATCTGGGCAGCAAGCCCCCCTCCCCTGCCACACAACTTTGAATTCTATGTGTCGTTTTCATCAGAAATGCTTTAGACTTGAAAAAGGGAGGAAAGCTCCCGAAAGCTTGTCATTTCCAAAATTCTGTTAGTCCAATAAAAAAGGTATCATCACAAGATACTGCATCTATTTGATTTTATATATATATATATATATATATATATATGAAATGTAGATTTTAAAACAACATAAAAACTATACACACATGATGTTACATAGAAAAGAAACATCTGTGCATATGTGTATCTGTATACATGGAACCAACTTTCAAACTATTGGTGTTATTTTTGTTTAACTCACAATAATCTTTTCATCTCTTATATATATACCAGGGCGTATTCCTGTTCTTGTGACAACACAGTGAAGGCTACATTGAAACCTTATCACAAGCCCATGAAGGAAGTTGTAATGTGCTTCCTGGAATCAACCTACATAGTCTTAGTTTTTTCTTACAACGGTGTAGTTCCTATTGAAAGCTGTTATTATCACAAATGAAAGGTTTTTTATTAAACAAGATTTTAAAAGTTTCATATATTTTTAAAATAAACTTTATTACAAAGCTAACTTTAGTAAACAACGCTAAATTCTATGAAGCAAACTGCAAATTAAAATTTTCAACTCTTAACTGCCTTGTGACATGCAACTGGAAAACTCATAATATATTTTTATTACAGAGAATCAACTCTACTTCAACACTACTTCCCATTTCAGTGCACATACTTTCTGAAAATAACCACAACCATACCAGGAAGTGAAGACAGCAAAAGTACTGTATATGTATATAATGTGTCTCAGCTCTACTTATTTTCCCTTTATGGTTTTCATATTTGCTTATAGGAATGAAATTATTCTTGAATTGAAACAAAATATATTCTAATACTAGTTTTGCCTATTGGATAGGAGTGGAACTCTGCTCAGACTTCCATGTCTGAGCTCCCTTGTGATATCCCATGGGAGGACATGTCCTGCCACTCTGTAGGTGTTATTTGTTGTGAGAGGGTCGTAATCTAGATGTCTGTGGCAAGACCTCCACTCCCTTGCCCTGTTACACTGTTGGCTGGTCAAAATAAAAACTAAACCCACAGATCACAAACCCCAAAGCATAGCACTGAAAGTGTCTGATAAATCAGTAGGTTCCATAGTCAACCGTATATAAGAATCAACACATTAAGACAATCAAGCAGCTTCATCAATTGAGTTAAGGAAAACAACAAATATGCAATCAAATTAACACTACAACATTGTTGATGATAACAGACACTGAGTCTGATATTGCATGGTAATTATCAACCCGTCTTCCAAAGCCACAAGTAAATGGCTGTGCATGCTCATAACAGATTTGCCAGTTCAGTGTAGTAAGGGTAAATCTGCAGACTTGTTACAAATTGTTACCCTGCCTTGGACCTCTTGGAATCTAAATCCAGCTCGTTTCAGCGTAATGGACCATCTTTAGTAAATGATCAAGGATTATTGTGACCCCAAAACATACAGTACGCAAATTACATCCTTAAGCTTAATGTACCCAAAGGGGCTTTTTATAAAGCAGATATGAGGGATACTAAACAGATTCTACCAGAAGACGAATGACTGAATTTTATAAGAATCTATAATCATTCATGGATTGTCATGCTGTTAGCCTTGTAAGTCATTGTAAAGTATCTTAAAAAATGAATGTGTTTCATCCAATAGATGTATCTTGGACCTGCAAAAATTTTTTGGAAAGGGGCAGTAAATGGTTAATGGGAATTAAGATTAGAATCCATCTTCCACAGCTTCACCTTTTCTGTTACTACAGAAATACATACAGTCTGCAGTATGCCAGATTAAATTCTGTAGTTTATGTTACCCTGCAGCAACACTATACGTTAACACAACTGTGTATATCACCACTTTGTTTTTCAATCTGAAGTACAAGAAAATAGTTATTTCAAAAGCTGAAAGTTGTTCAGGTTACCTGTACTTTGCTGCCACCACCTGAGACTTTTGATATATATCCCATAATGTATTTGGCTGCCACCGTCTTCCCTGCCCCACTCTCACCACTGAAATGAAATGCGCAAAAGAGAAAAAAACTGAATGTTGCATTTTTTAATTTCATCATATAGTTGCTTTACATGTATTCTTTATATTTATTCTGTAATTAAACTCCATTGAGTAGTTTTTTTTATTATTTCTTTATTAATCGGGAAGTTGTCATTTGAAATAATAGTAGTAATGTGCATTACGACATCAATCATTATTACAAACCAATACAATCCATGGATTGAAAGTGAGCATATGACATTGAAATAACATCAGAAACAAAAAAATAATGGAACACCGCTGAATGATAATGAAAAACGGCAGAATTTGTGTCAGGAGGTAAGGGGATAGGGCATAAGGCAAATAGGAAAAATGGAACCGAAGGCTCCCAACCACTACAGTCGGACTCCCCTGGGCCATCAGAGAATTCCCTGTCTCAGCTCCATCATCCCTGGAACCCTGGAATGGGGTGCTGACCTTTCAGGACTTGAAGGCAATACCATTGAGTAGTGTTGAAAGCTAGAAAAATGGAGCTCTGTGTGGATCTGTCTAGAGTCGCTATGTATCGTGACCACCTGTTAAAAAAATGCTTGACCTTACTTTCCTTGTTCCAGTTGGCTACTGCATGTGCAGTGTAGATTTGGTTTTTCTTTGAACCAAAGAAAAGTCAGAGTGCTCTATGATATGCCTTTTAACCCCCTTAATGCCACTCTGCCTCCAGATATGCCTTTTTTAACCCTCTATACACCACTCTGCCTCCAGAAATGCCTTAAACCTCCCTATATGCCACTCTTCCCCATAATATGCCTTTTAACCCTCTAAATGCCAGAGCAGCATATAGGGGTATAAGGCATTTCTGGATGCAGAGTGGCACATAGGGGGTCAAAAGGAATATCATGGGGCACAGTGGCATATAGGGTTAAAGGCATATCATGGGGCACAGTGGCATTTAGAGGGTTAAAAGGCATATCATGGGGCACAGTGGCATATAGGGGGTATAAAGCATTTCTGGGGCAGAGTGGCAAGCCTGGGGGCAGATGTACATAACTGGGGGGCAGGTTGGCAAATAAAAGGAAATAAAAAAATCTTTTTCTTCATCATAGCTTTTATTAAAAAAAATAACTTTTTTCCTATAGGGTCGTCTTATATGCAGGCTTTTTATTTTTTCCTAAATTAATATTCATATTTTGGGGGGTCGAGCAAATGCGGTATGTAACTAGCTCTTGACCCTTATGCAGCCACATCAACTTCTTGTCTGCTATAAGGCATAGGAGAGTGATAGCATCAAGTGACTGTTTCTGGGAAGTCAGTCTTAATTGCTATTATTTCTACAATCATTCTATCTATAGCGTTAAAAGAATACAGACTGCTGGTGTCATATTGTAGGTCTATTTGACCTCACTTGCCTCCAAACATTTAGTGCTACCTCATTGTCAAAGATCTATATTATAAATATGTCCTCACACTTCTGAAAATCATTCTCAGCTGCACATCAAAGTTTTTTATTTAGAAGTAAGAGTGAATACAGACATATGTTGATCCTTCAGCAGCCAGGTCTCTACATGAAAGCTTTCAACTTGAATATTTATTTCCCTGAGCAAGCGTACACTATTTAAAGACTCTGGGGATTCCCTGTAACATTTGAGGTCACCAACTCAATGAATGTGTAAGCATTAAATTCAGTGGAGCATTTCTCTGGTCTAAAGAAGGGTGACTACTTTAAGGGTTGATATAGGGCAATAGGGAACCAAACACTAAACATTCACATGTAACAAATATTTAAAAAAACTTGTATTGTGCTATTTCTTGGATCATTCTATTTAACATTTTCTTTATTATCCTTCTTTAGGGCAGCAATTTGTTTAGGACTTATTTATATCACGGGTCAAAGGTATATTTCGTTTTAGTTGCAAGGCTTAACCAGGACATTTGCAAGTATTTACTAGGCTTGGGCGCTGGCTAACTCTTTGTGTTCTTCTTCATCTTCATCTTTGTGGGGAAAAAATATTTTTCCACAAATATATTCACCCGTTCCTGTGTTCGGTTCAGGCGAATATTCGTGTACATTCTTTGTGTTCGGTTTTTTTCTTTGTTTTTTTGCTGTTTTTTTTGTAGAAGTGGTTAATACGGGGGTTAATCAGAATTGGTTTAACGTTGTATCTATTATTCAGTATTAAGTTCTGAAGTGAAATGGGGGATTTTATAACAGGGGAGTTTCCATCTAGTTAGGCAAACTCCACTATAGTTTATTACGGCAAAAAAAGAACAACACAGGACTCTTGTGAACAGCAGTAATATACTGTCACTATAGGTGGTTTAGTCTTGACAGACTCTTTTGTCCCAGATTGTTCCATGACCACTTGAGTGCAATGTGATCCATCTGTCTCTGAGAACACAACTCTCCCAATATCTAGATGCATGCTCAGGACAGTTACCACAGTTCTTGCACAAGACTCAATTGAACACTGGCCATCTTGATGCTCATAACTCTCTGTGCATAACAGCAAGTGGAAAGAGAAATTAACAGTGGTTGGGATCTTGAAAATAATTAGAACATAAGCCAAAAAGTTCTCATATGTATCTTACCATTAATTTATCAAAATAGATCCATTTGTCTATTCTAATCTGAACTTTTTTTTTCTATTCACTGACAATTTAATTTAGTTGCTTCTACTCTGTTCACTCTGGATTACTATAGATTCCTCCAGACTTCAGTTGAACTCAGCAGCTTCCCATGGAAGTTACAGTACTGATTTGTATTGTTAATTCCTGAAACTCAGTATGTGGCGATTGTATGTATATTTTAAGTTTATTCCCATTAATATTTTACATTTCTAGTACACCTGGGTAACTAAGAAAAGGAAATTGTTCAACCATGAATTCCTGTTTCACAGAGGTACAAATATCAGGTAACACATAAGCCAAATTTCGATGTCATTCATCGAAACGGGTAAAACCAAGGAGTACAGATGTCATGTGCGACAAAAAGTTGCTCATTTTCACAATGAACAATGATGAACATCGAACATTTTCACCATCAGGGCAATAATTAGGAAGCTCCACTATGAATCAACTTGGAAAAGGACGTGTGTCTATATGGCCTCAACACCTGGTGAAGAGGATGGTTAAGTGGCCAAAAAATCTCCAAGGATCACAGGGGAAAATCGCAGAAGTTAGTTGTGTCTTGGGGTCAGAAAGTCTCCAAAACTATAATACGACATCACCTGCATCGCCACAAGTTCTCTGGAAGGGTTTCAAGAAACTCTCATCCAAAAACAAACTCTTTAGTTTGCCAGACAATACTGGAACTCAAAAAAAGAAACCAAAATAAAGCTTTTTGGCAATAAACACCAGGGGTGGGTTTAGCACACATGGAAAAGTACCTTGTGCCCACAGATAAATATGGCGGTAGGTCTGGACAGTTTGATAGGAGACAACATATATTAGATGAACACCTGACTGGATCTACCAGAAAGCTTAAAATGGGCCGTGGATCTGGGGAGATTCTATGTAGAGGAATAGTCTCAATTCCCTTGCCATGTTTTCTGAAACCTCATCATGCATGAGAAGATTCAGAGCTGTTATTGTGGCAAAGGGAGGTAGGACAAACTATTTACTAAAAGTGTGCCAAAAATTGTGCCAGACACATATTTCACAATTTTGTATTTGTTTGGCTAAACCTGTTTTGTGTTTGCAAATTTTTCATATACATGAGAGCAGAGTATTTTTGTGTATTTTTTTAAGAATCGATCAAAAGCTTAAACAAAAAACACATTTTGATAGCCTTCTTTGCTCATATTTATCAAAGGTGCCAATATTAGTGGGTGCTGTATGTGTTCATTAGCGAAGGGCTGGAGAGGGGTACAATAATTCATGTTTGCAGGCAACAGTAAAGCGCAATGGAGGTCCCTTGCAATTTTGGGGCTGCATTTCTCTTCAATGCTAAAAACAGGCAGATACATCCATCATGCAATTCAATCAGGGAGGCATCTAATTGGCCCCAAATTACTTCTGCAGCATGACAACAACCTCAAACACATATCAAGATTCATTAGGAACTATCTTCAGTGTAAAGAAGAACAAGGAGTCCTGGAAATGTTTGTGTGGCCTCCACAGAGCCCTGATCGCAACATCATTGAGGCTGTCTGGGAGTACATGAAGAGGAAGAAGCAACTGAGGCTGCCTGAATCCACAGGAAAAAATGTGGAACAACCTAGATGTCAGGTTTCATAAGAAAATTGCGTGCAAGTGTCCCTAGAATAATTGATGCTTTTTGGAAGGTAAAGGGCAGTCCTGACAAATATTGAATTGATTTAGATGTTTGTTCTGTTCACTAACTTTGCATTTTGTTAAATAATACAGATAAAATATCTGTCTGTTTTTGAAAGCATTCTTACATTTTTTCAAACCTGAGTAAAACTAGAGTCTATATATAAAGACATATAACAGCAATACAATATATACAGAATTTCAGCCTGTTGGGTGACATCGTACTATTACAGGCAACTAAGCTGACAAAATACTGTGCTCTGCATGTGCATCTTTAGACCAGACTTGGCTCAACCACAGTCCGCAACTCAAGGAAAGTCCATGTGAGCTGACTCTGCATTTGCATTCTTCGACTCTTGAGACAATGCTGGCTGGTCCAATGGTGACGTAAATCATATTTTTCTTGTCATACCTGTTTTTGTACATGAAAGCAAAATAAGAAAACAAAACAAAAACAAGGGACAATAAAAGGCATTTGGCTACTCTGTCTTTATAATTTCTTAGATACAGTCTATCACCCGTTACCAAGCTCCTCTTTCCTATCTGCAGAATACTAATCTTTTCAAAAAGCTGCCTTTAAAAAAAAATACACATCTATCTAAAAACCAATCTGATAGCAAATACATGCCTGCAGAAAGATGATTCAAGTTATATCTATAAACCTGTCACTCAGACTCCACTGCAATAAAAAATATATTTACCAAGGTTTGGGTGGGTGCTGAAATATGTGTGTACTTGATAATTAGAAAAAACATTAGCCACAAAACTGTAAAGAAGAGGATATATAACAAAGGTCTACAACTTATAATTCACCTTATAATGCTTACAGCCACATCTAAGGACACAATAAGGACATAGTTCTAAAACCCTGGGATTATTTTTTTGTTACACTGATGGTTGATGTAGGCGTTTATTTATGGAACAATTAGAGATCTTCTTATTTGCAGTACAAACAAGTTCAAAGGAGCAGGTGTCTTTGCACATTGGTGAGGGGAAAGACACCCAGCCCACCAAACCAAATTATCATCAAACAAACTTTGTGAATATAAAGTGTAGCCTTTATTAAGGTCATAACATATGGTCTTCTGTATAGTATATATAAATTCCTAAAGGTGCTTTAGTCAGATCGTTATATGCAGTACACTCTATGGACAAAAGTACTGGGACACCT